>CAMXCT020001185.1:77500-85000 GCA_947184155.2 Cladocopium goreaui | reverse complement strand
GGGTGGGATTATCAAAGACATTGCCTTGTTAACAGCCTGTTTGCCTATTTCATGTTGTTTCTGATTCGTGATGTATAGGTGCCCAGATCCAGTGGCCCAAAAGGTTGGGAGATGGTTTGCTTTCAAACCAGTTGAATTTCTTTCCCTTGCAGGAGAAGCTTTTCCTCAACCCCTCGCTGTGCAGACTTTGGAGGATCGATTTTCTTGTGGTTTCTGTTTTCACCATCAGAGTGTGCCAGGGATAGCTGCAGTGCGCCAACAAAGGGGATTTATGCAACACACACACACAACAAAAGTACTCAAGTATGTTCAAGTATAGCAACCAGGTTTAGTTATAGTAACACAAGTTCAGGTATAGTAACACGGTAATCACCAAAAAGATAGAACAGTGAATTATCATGAATTATCACTATTTTTTAGAAACAAGTACGTATCTTTTTGGGTTGTTAAGAAAAAAGTCACAAACAGTTATAGGCTAGTTATAGGTATTTGCGTATAAAGTCGTGTAAATATATATATATATATATATGTATACACATGTGTGCGCACAGAACAGATATCATGCTTGCTTTAAGGACTAGCTTCGATTCTCGATTGAGGGGCAGTAGCAACTCGAACTCCAGGAATCCCATGAAAATCCAACAGCGCCTGTCCCAAAGACCAATCCGCTTTGTTCTAAAATCATCACGCAGAATTTTAAAGTAAAAATCCCTTCCCCCCGTAATAGAAGAATAAGCACTACACACCAATCGAAATCCTTCTATACTTTATTGGATTTGTTCTTTTTGGCCTGGGGGGAAATTCATAGTGAATATGGTCACTCATGGTCACTCGCAATCATGATTATATCCCAGAACTGAGGTCAGTGATCGAGTGGCACTGGGGACCGCCTGCCAATGTGGTGGCACTAAATGCGAAAAGTCGATGCTTGGCCAATCATTGCTTGGACGACTTGAGGCCTGATCCAGTAGGAATTACAATGACTTACATACACTTATGATACCAACATATATCAACTCGTTGGTGGCTTCGATGTCAGAATGATTCGGCATATGAGCGTTATTTTCACCCCTGGGCTATTCGGGATGATCCAATGAAAGATATGGAGGCAACAACCACACGGGTAAAGGATTTGTAAACAGATATCACCTGTCACTATCTCTGGGAGTAGCGTTGTATCGTTGGGCGTTATTCAATCCGACTATATTAGTAATTGAAAGTTCATGGGGGTTGGGGTGAAATGGTTGCCCGATTTCAAAGTAGTGTTTGGAGCCCATCACCCAGAGCGAAGCAAGAAGAAACACTGGGGGAACCGCTGTGTTGAGCCTTCAGAAGCTCATATACGGGCTCTAAGATTTGCCAAACTAGAGCGGCAAAAAAAAAGTTGTTCACTCGGCTTGCTGGAAAATTTACTTCAAATCATTATCCATCATTATCCTATATTTTCCCACTCAGGATTGGAATTGTCCATTGCCATGTTCCAATTGCCGGAGGGCAAACCAGATATCGCACAGCCATCATTGTTCATTTTTTGCTTACGGCTATACTCTACTATGATAATGCGTTTTGTATTGACACATGTTACACGGTTTTCAGTTTTCAGGTTCCTTTGGTGATTTGGAGGTTTCCGTCCAGTCATGGTACCCTTAGTCATCCAGCCATGTTCATAGGATTCCCATGAAACAAACCATCCAGCGATTGTGGAATCCCCATGACGACATGGAACCCCCCATCTGTTCAAGCCAAGGAGCTTCTGCTATGCCTCCTGACACTGGCGATTTCGAGAGAGATGGGAAGTGGTTGAGAAACCCTATGTTTTATTAGTTCGGGACTATAACATACTATAACATAATATAACTTAACACTGTCAACACATGGGACGGCGATGGAGAGAGATAACATACATGCTAGAACCAGTACTACCCTGTTTGGTGGTCTCAAATGTTACTGGTGAAAAAAATCTAGAACGGGGTTTGGTGATCCGCAATGACATGACCATATAGGGGTTTCCATAAATGGAGGTACCCCCAAATGGATGGTTTATAATACTTTATAGTGGAAAATCCTATTAAAATGGATGATTTGGAGGTACCCCTATTTCAGGAACCCTCCATATATATGTCACGGCTTGAATTTAGCGGGGAATAGCTAGGGATCAAAACGAGATACCTCTAATGGGCTAGAGATGACCATTTTGGCCACACAAAATGTCGGGGCGTTGACCCGCAATCCGATACCCATATTAATATAGGATTACGAGCTATGAAAGAACATCGACCAGATGGTATCAGATGGTCTGAATATGTCTTATTCATTCGTGACTATCAGGCATCGAAACCATTTAAGTTATAAACAATTCTTGACAACATTTACAACAGTTATCACCCAGCATATCACACAGAAAGATGAGATAAACACCATTTGCACACGCAAGGCGGGCAAATCTTTGGGTCCCACGTTGCGAGGCCTTGGAAGAAGATGGAACGCCTAGCTGTGAGGAGATATCCAGGTGTGGAACTGCGGATGACCTACATTGACCATGGGAATATAGATGGGCTGCTTATGGTTGTTTCAGCAACAACTGCTTGGTGGTTTCAAATATCTTTGTTTTCTCGAACCCAAGCTATGATGCTTCCAACTGACTCCTATAGGACGGAGGTTTCAACTGGCACTAAGCCACGGGAAGCGAAACTGGACTGTTTATTTGAAAATTGCCCCCTGAAACAAATTGAAACAACTGCAAGAAGATGAAACTCTTAAGAAAGGGTTTATCATGTTTTATCCGTGCGGGCGAGTTATCATTACCCCTATATGGCGACCACCCCACAAAAATATCATTGTTTCAAAAAGACGTACCCCGAAATCATTCTCGCAAAATTCAATGGCTGGTGAGTTCTTACATTGGCTTTGGTTCCATAAGCTGTGTTCAGAGTTGATAGGACATAGAACCAGTCAACATGAGTCAACCATGGAGATCTACAACTAGCCGCAACCTAGCCAACAATGCTCGCCTTGCCAACAAATGTGGTCAAGCCATTCGGTGCCCCAGAATCCTGAAGATAAATTCCTTCGATCAAACATGGCAATGGGAAATCTTTTGTACATGGACATCTAGCATGGAACATCACTTTTCAATAATTAGGGGAAATTGTCTATTGCCATTTTGATTAGGGTCAAGGCCTAGGAGGCCATGGGAGCAGCTCCTGTTCTTTCAGAACGTTGAATTACTGAGGGACTCTGAGGGACATGTGTTTAATCCCATGCCTACCAACTATCCTCAATGTTGCCATTAAAACCCCATTAATGCCAATGTTGTCTTTCGGTTAAGACCCAATTGTACTGCTAAATGTGGTTAGTGTATGTTAGTGTTTCCATCATGCAAGAAATCCAAAATCTTTCCAATCCAGCAGATGCTAATCCCATTTGACAAGAATATCGTAGAAATTCCGGGGTGGCCCAACCACAGATCCCAGAATAATAGGGAGATGTTGAGATCTAGATAAATCAATTCCATTTGATGTTTAAAAACGCACACAATTTTCCGGTAGATTTTCCCGTGAACCAATCCATCGAAACTTGGTTTGTACCATTTAACCCAAGCATGGAAACCAATTACGGCACGGTAAAATCCAATTGACACTCTATCAAACCTGTTCAAACCAAATTAAACCAATCAAAATGCATATAGAGCCCCTTGAGACCAAAAAAACATTTAGTTATATAAAACTTCTTAACACTCACTGTCAGCCGGCCTTAAAGCCTCTCAGCACCTCTTACAAGCCAATTAAAACACCTTAAGACTTAGTAAAACACCATTAAAATCAAATGATATCCCACTAATTCGCCACTTTCTCTGGCAAAAAATGCACTTTTCAATTCCCTTCGGAGGCAAGATCCTTCTCTACTGGACCTCTATGGCATTACCAAAAATGGGCCAGCGGATGGCAAGGACGCTGGTGCCATCAACGGACGCGAGACGCTCGGATGCTGATATGATGGGGGTCTACCAATGGGACATCATGGGAACATTAGTTTCATAAATGATTAATAGGGATATTATTCATGATTAATATTAATGATCAAATGATTAGTGACATCATGGAAAATATAATAACTAGTCGAAGTTCTCTGCTAGTTCATGATCTCTGTTAGTTGCCAACAAGTTTCAAACTCGCAGTTGCACATATATAAGGGGGAGTTTTGGGCACAAGTTTCAAACTCTGTTAAGTTTTTTAACTTAACTTGGTGGCACGGGTCAAGTTAAGTTGTACCATGTGTTGGAGGGGACAAACCTCCAAATAGCAACCAAGTTGTGGTCTATAGGGCGCCAGGGTTTTGAACCATAGCAGACACGCCCACGCAGCGGCGCCTTCGTGTGCCGCGCGAGCATCTTTGAGGGAGGTTTGTTTCTTATGTTGGGCCGCCACCCACACCCCGGTCCCCGCCGGGACTTGAGGCGGCTCAACATGGCATCCCGCCACATCGGGAGATGCTGCGCTACGCCACCGCTAGTCAGCCCCTTGACGCGCGCCGGCGCTCCTGCACAGCGCCCACGCCAGGAACGGCGCAGCGCTTGCCGCCGTCAGCGCAAACTGCAGCAGCGCTTATATCCTCCAACCGGGGCCGGAGAGCGCCTCCTCGTCCTCGCGGCCGAGCTGGGCAGCCGATGGCATGCCGATTGCCACGAGCTTATCCGGCTGCTCGTTGCCACATGTTGCCACCCGCGCACCGCGCGCGTCGACCGCGATCGGCGCCGCAGCCGCCGCCGGCTGGCGCCCGCGCACTAGGCGGCGAGTGGCTGGCTCCTCCTGCCTTGACCCCACCGGGCGGGCCGAGCCGAATGCCAATGCGCATTCCAGGCTCCACTGACACCCGGGACTGGTTGCGCGCCGGAAGAAAAAAATGTGAACCATCCTTTTTCCCATTTTGTGGCTTTGAGGCTGTACATTCCGGGCACGCGCCATTACAGTGGAGAAAACCATCGAGATTTCATGATGGCCCGGTCTTACTCTGCTTTACGGTGGTTTGCACAGAGGAGTGGTTGACACAAGTTGCACATGGTCACATGGTCGTATATGTTGTATTGACTGCTTACTCATTCTATAAAGATATTTGCGTGGTGTTTTTCCGCTGTTCTATGGGGATCTTTGATTTGTGCTCATCCCAGTAGTGACGGCGAGCAAGTTGGGGGATCGGATAGCCCAACATTATTTGTTTTCTCCGAGGGAATCAGTGCTTCAAAACCCATGTTGATGGTTAATGGGTGCTATACAATCCAAGATGTTGTGGTTTGTCACAATCCATTTAGGGACACCCTATTCACATCTGTTCACCATCTATCCTCATCTTGCGAGTCTTGCGAGGCACAGTGTCACAATGATTCGACCACAGCCCAGGTTGAAATTCTATAAGAAATCGGCTACTGGATTGCAGTTTTTGAAGCTTTGTGGGTTACGGTCAGCTCATACACATACTGACCAAGAGGTGCGGATTGTCCCACACACCTTCTGAGTTTAACTCGGAAAGCAACAACGGCTCTATCCAATAGAACAAATTTCCAAACTCAATTTTTGAGGGCCATTGGTTAAATAGTATATATATATATATGTATTTAATTATATATATGATTAAAGAATTTATATATATATATATTGCACCTGTACACAAACAGCATTTGACATATGACCAAAGGAAGTTTAGTTAGAAAACTTCCGTGTCATGGGCAGCATTCTCACCATCATGTCAACCAGATCATCATGTCAGACACATCATCATCAAGTAGTGCAACAGGTCTGGAAGGCGTAAGTTCAGGCTTGAAAACACTCTCGGGCGCGAAACCCTGCGTTTTTTTTGGTAAAGTGGCTTCCGTGGTCGCCGAAGTAGGGTCTCTGTTTTTGCGGTTGCAGGCCTCGATCTGCAAAAGTTGCTAACGAAAAGTGCCCAGGACTGTAGCGAGGGCTCGCTTTGCACTTCAACATGTTGAAAAAATTGGACGGTTCGGAGCACTTTTGGAAGATGAGGTCGGCAAAATGTGTACGAGACTTTAGTGAGAGCTCGATTTCACATAAAAAACGTTTAAAATAAAACTGGCGGGTTCGGAGCACTTCTGGAAGATGCGGTCAGCAAAATGTGCACGAAACTGTAGCGAGAGCTTGGTTTCACATAAAATTCGTAAAAAAAACTGAGGGTCTCAGACAAAGCACCTTTGGAAGATGAGTCGTCAAATTTCATTGATTCATTGGTTCATTCACTCGTTCATTCCCAGTCGGTCCAAAGGACGAGTTTAACGCGGCCGTTAGAGTAAAGGACCCAAATGACTAACTAAAGGCTTCAAAAAACTTATGCAATTGAAACAAAAATCCGCATCGTAAGATCAGCAGAAGCCACATAGAGCGGGAGCACTTATGAGAAAAAATTGTCACAAAATCGGAAAACCATTCTTTCTGCAATTTTTTGCGCAAACCTGATTTTGCGTGTTTTTTTCACGGCCTTTTCACGGATTTTTCGCTTAGCTTTTCATGGCCTTTTCGCGATTTTTTCACGGCGTCACTATTTTCGCAAATCTCGAAGTTGCGCCCTCAATTTTTCCAGCATTGGACTTCTTTGGGGATGGGACCTTGCTCGGCTAATTAAGTCTCACAAAAAAACGACCTCAAAAATAATCACATAGAGAAAACCTCAGTCCTAAAGGCCTAGTTTAGCGAGGACTTGGACCGACAGGCATTGATTGATTCATTCATTCTTTCATTCCTTCATGCATGCATGCGTTCAGTCCGTCATGCATGCATGCAATCATGCATTCATGCAATCATTCATTCGTGCATTCATTCTTTTTTCCTTTCATGCATTCATCAGTTTATTCATTCAGTCATTCAATTACTCATTTCACTCATTCAATCAATCATTTCACTCATTCATTCATTGATTCATTCATTCATTCATTCATTCAGTCATTCAGTCATTCAGTCATTCAGTCACACGTTCATTCATGCAATCAACCAATCATGGAATCATGCATGCATGCATGCATGCATGCATTCATTCGCTCATTCAGTCACTCATTCATTCATTCATTCATTCATTCATTCATTCATTCATTCATTCATTCATTCATTCGTGCATTCGTTCATTCGTTCATTCGTTCATTCGTTTATTCGTTCATGCATTCATTCCTTCATTCGTTCATTCCTTCGTTCATTCCTTCATCCTTCATTCCTTCATTCGTTCTCATTCGTTCGTTCATTCGCTCATTCGTTCATTCGTTCATTCGTTAATTCGTTCATTCATTCATTCATTCACTCATTCATTCATTCATTCATTCATTCATTCATTCATTCCATTCAGTCCATTCATTCATTCATTCCATTCAGTCCATTCAGTCATTCAGTCATTCATTTATTCATTCATTTATTCATTCATTCATTCATTCATTCATGCATTCATTCATTCATTCATTCCTTCGTTCAGTCGTTCGTTCATTCATTCATTCATTCATTCAGT
>CAMXCT020001185.1:40000-72500 GCA_947184155.2 Cladocopium goreaui | reverse complement strand
CAGTCAGTCATTCCAGTCGTTCACTCCAGCCATTCATGCCAGTCATTCATGCCAGTCATTCATGCCAGTCATTCATTCCAGTCATTCCTTCCAGTCATTCCTTCCAGTCATTCCTTCCAGTCATTCCTTCCAGTCGTTCCAGTCATTCCTTCCAGTCATTCCTTCCAGTCATTCCTTCCAGTCATTCCAGTCGTTCCAGTCGTTCCAGTCATTCCATTCATTCCATTCATTCCATTCATTCCATTCATTCCATTCATTCCCTTCATTCCCTTCATTCCATTCTTTCCACTCATTCCCTTTCATTCCATTCATTCCATTCCATTCATTCCGTTGATTTTGTTCATTTCGTTCATTTCGTTCATTCCGTTCATTTCGTTCATTCCGTTCATGTGTCAATTTCGTTCATTTGTTCATTCGATCATTTGTTCATTCTTTCATTCCTTCCTTCCTTCATTCATTCCTTCCTTCATTCATTCATCCATTCATTCATTCATTCATTTATTCATTCATGCATTCATGCATTCATGCATTCATGCATTCATGCATTCATGATTTCATTCATTCATGCATTTCATTCCTTTCATTCCTTTCATTTCATTTCATTTCTTTTCTTTCATTCATTCATTCATTCATTCGTTCATCCATTCATCCATTCATTCATTCATTCGTTCATTCATTCATTCATTCATTCATTCATTCATTAATTCATTCATTCATCATTCATTCATTCATTCATTTGTTGTTTCATTCATTGATTCATTGATTCATTGATTTATTGATTCATTCATTCATTCATTCATTCGTCCATTCATTCATTCATTCTTTCATTCATTCATTCATTGATTCATTCAATCATTCATTCATTCATTCATTCATGCATTCATTCATTCATTCAATCATTCATTCATTGATTCATTCAATCATTCATTCATTCATTCATTCATTCATTCATTGATTCATTCATCCATTCATTCATTCATTCATTTTATTTTTATTTTTCGTTTCATTTCGTTCTGTCACTCATTCATTCATGCATTTCAATTCAATTCGATGCAATCATCTATTTTATTCAATGCATTTTTCCAATTAACTTCTTTCCAGCTCACCAACAATTCCTATAAGCAAGCTGGTTCCTATAGTCATGTTCTATTTTTGTTGAAACTTCCGCCCCGGCGCGTGCCGGGCACTGCCTGGTATTGGATAGAAGTTGTAGGTTTCCCTTCGCTTTAGTACTGCATGGGTTTGCTGGGCCGTCAACGTGCCTACGCGCAATATCAGCATTATGTAAGTATGAATAGTTTCGAAATGCTCACGGATGTACAAACAATTGCCTTACTGAGGCCAACAGCGGAGTTCTTCTATTCTGAGACTTGGCGGTCAACCGGGTGGCTGTTGATTGGGAGGATGCCAGTTCAAAATATTGCAACATATTGAATATGTAGAACACCCATCACAATTTGAGGGTTAGCCCCGCTCCTTCAATTGGCCATTTCAAGAGGTGACGTTGTTGAGACGACTAGCCGTTGGCCAATGTAAGGAATGACAGTTGCATGGGAAAACGACAAAAACAATTTTCAAATTGTTGTTTGAGAAGAGATAAGATGGCTTATAAATAGTGATGGCTTTAGAGTATTTTACTTTCAAGGTGCCGACGCATGAGGCAACATGAAAAAATCATAATATGTTTAGCAATGTTTTGCTGAGTGCTTTCTTACGCACAGCATGCCGGGTCTAGAGAACCCACACATATTTCTGACCGTCTGACCTGCAAAACCTGTGAAAACAGTTCTGATGTGAGGATGACAACTGTTTTTTACTCAGTACTGTAGCTTATGATGCCACATGATGGCACTCCGACTCCCTGGACACCCACAAGAATCCATCAAATAACGTGACTCTACGAAGCAGCAAGTTGTAGGGGGATTTCCCTTTTTTATACAGTACTTCAGGAGTTGCTGGTGATTTGCAATGGAAAGGGTGATCGGAAGCCGGGAAGCCAGAGTCGGGGGAATTAACAATGATGAATTCAGCTTGAGTCAGTCAATCAAGTGAAGGGATGGACTGCTTGGTATAGGCGGGTTGATTGTGATTCATTTGTTGCTGGAGTGACTGTACACATGTGTATTATCATGACATGGGTTGGGGTGCGCATTTAGTCAGGCACTGCTTGACAGAGTCTCAGTGTGCCAACGGAATTGAAGATGAGAACGCGGCAGCCGGCGCTAGCGACATATACTGATATTCTCTAAATAGATTTGCATACAGTATCCCTGGACAATTGGTTCAAATGAACCCAGATATTCCACCCCAGCTTCCCAGGACAATTTCCGCGTCCATTCTTCGCATTCTGCATCCCGCCCCTTTGGCTGCACCTTTCGCTGCCGGAGCACAGCACTTTCCGCCGGCTCCGCCGATTCGATAAAGTATAGGGGGTTATGGGTTCTTCGTCCTTTCAATCGGTTGCATGCTTGTTCTGGACCATACTTGGGGAACATCTTTCAAGTCAAAATGAATACATACATATATATATATATACATACATAATATATATATAACTGGATAATCCACCTATGCAAAATTATCGCTCGAAATCCGAAACAGCAATAATTGTCGCCGGTTGCCTAAAATCTCGCCGTTTCCAGTTTTTTTTCGCCGTTTCAGTCTTCACAGTTTGGGTTCCCGTTTCGTTTGATTTTTTCGCTGTTTCGTTGGTGTTTTTCGGCGTTTCAACACCGGCAAACATGTGCAAAGGCAGAAAAATACAAAACCTGCTCACAGGCAGCAAAACATGCCGCCAGCACTAATTCCTGAAAAGGCAATAATTTTACATAATTACCTTGGAAGATGCAGGTATATTAAATAAATAAATATATACATATATATATATATATATATTGTATAACGAATAGGAATTAAATGAGCTAAACTATTTAGATGCTAGCTTTGGAGCTGAACATCGACCAGGTGACCAAGTAGACATAAGTAGACCAAATGTTGGGACACATGCTTTTCATTTTGCCGCAAAGTCTTTGGGCAAGAATCTTCCGGGCGGCTGCATTCTAGGTGGCTGCTTTCGCATTGCCAAGTTCCACACAAATTGCAATGTTGGGATGTCATACATTGGGGTGCCCACCATCCTTGGACAAACCCAAATCAGATAGCTGGTTATACATCCAGTTTTTTCGCATTATATCCATACTCTGGTCGGCTTAACTTTGTTGAACCCCTGCATGAACCCCCATTGATACCTGTCACGACTTAAGAGAGGTCAATTTTTTTTTATATATTTCAATATTCCTTCCCATGATGTTCCCTGTGTGATTTGCCATTTTTATAACGATCACATTTCTGCAGCCGGCTTGTTCCTTCAAGTTCCTTCATTGTTTTGGTGATCTTCCAGAGGGTTACATCCGGTGACGGTTGGAACGGAAGTTTCCACACTAAAGTTTGCAGGTTTCACCTATCCAAGAATAGAATTATAGATGTTTATGGGCGGGCAGAAGCAACCACATATGGGTGTACAATGAGGATTAATTGAGAATAGGATGGAATTGGACTAATTGTCAGTGACTAGCCATGACTAGCGCATGCGCATGTTAGATCTGGATTGTAGGAAACCCATCTATTCGCCTCACTGCCTGCCTGCCTGTTTGTTTGCATCTAGCGACCTAGTGATAAAGCGGACAAAGCACCATGGCCAACCCCAGAGAACCACATAATTTGATGCTTCTATGTGCATTGATGTTGCCTTTGGTTTGGTATCAAAGAATATGGGTCGTGCGGTCCTGTTGCAAGTTGCAAGTGGCTCAGTCAAGATCCTCCAAGTTTGGTATGTATGCAATCCCATTATATAGCTTGAAAGCCAAACACGCACATCCAAAAACTGGTCATATACTAAACTTTCAGATAGTTGTCTTTATATAGTACCAGTTCTGCTTCAAATGCATCCGTCGCATATGTGAGCGTCTTTTGGGTTAATGTTTGCATCTGATTAGTGTGAGGGCCCCCCCCCAAACAATTTGAGGATACTCTATAACTCGCACTTTTTTTTTGCACCCCCTCAACATTTTTTTGGTCAATCAACTTAAGAAAGGATTTCAATTTACTTTCAATTGATTTCAATTTACTTTTAATTTACGATCTTTTTTTTTCACTCCTAAAAGTTGGTGCTCACAATAGAGTACCATCCAGACAATTATATTATTGAGTATCTGAGCCACTCATGAGGTACCCCCTTGAAACAGTGTCTGGATGCTGTTTTTTAATAAGGGTTTAATAAGGCATCTAATTATTTGGGAAACCTTGCATTTTAAACTTTTAACACAATTATGGCTTTCTAAAGAAACGGGACCAGCTTTACCCAAAGAAAGGTGGAGAAATGGTTTTGCTTTTTTTTCACTCTCAAAAGTTGGTGCTCACAATAGAGTACTATCCAGACAATTATATTATTGAGTATCTGAGCCACTCATGAGGTACCCCCTTGAAACAGTGTCTGGATGCTGTTTTTTAATAAGGGTTTAATAAGGCATCTAATTATTTGGGAAACCTTGCATTTTAAAGTTTTAACACAATTATGGCTTTCTAAAGAAACGGGACCAGCTTTACCCAAAGAAAGGTGGAGAAATGGTTTTGCTTTTTTTTCACTCTCAAAAGTTGGTGCTCACAATAGAGTACCATCCAGACAATTATATTATTGAGTAACTGAGCCACTCATGAGGTAACCCCTTGAAAAATTGCCTGGATGCTGTTTTTTGATAAGGGTTTAATAAGGCATCTAATTATTTGGGAAACCTTGCGTTATGATGTTGAGATGTTGCTATTTCTATTCGTTCTATAAATATTTATTTTTTGGAAAAAAATAAGAAAAAATAGGATTCAGAAATAGGAAAAAAATAGGGTTCCAGAACTCAAATAGGAAAAAAAGGACTGCCAAACCAAGATGAACCACAGCTTCAAATTTGGGAACAACACCAACACAAAACACAAGCAGAGCCTTCCACATTTTATCAGGAATGTCACTGTGGATATATGTGGGTCCACTGCCAACCTGCGTATGGTGTTACATCTATACATGTAAATGTTTGGATATGTCCCATGCGTGTATGTAAGTAATTGCAATTGCTGCTGCTGCGTTCGCAATTGGAAAAGAAAAGGAACCGAAAGCAGACATTGAATCTTGAAGGCACCATCTGCTTGGGGGAGCTGGCTAAACGATTGAAATAATGAGCCAATAACTTGTGAACTGCGTGACGTTCGGCGCGTCCCAAATTCAGCAATAAGCGTGGCGCTCCCACACCCCTTTCCTCCTCCCCCCGCTTCCTCCCCCTCCTCTCCCCCACCCCTATTTTTGAATCCTATTTTTTTCCTATTTTTTTCCTATTTTTGAATTCTATTTTTTTCCTATTTTTTTCCTAATTTTCTAAAAATGGGCTGCTACCTATTTCCTATGTTTTCCTATTTTTTTTCCTAGTTTTTTCCTATTTTTCCTATTGTTTTCTTATTTTTTTCCTATTTTTGTTCCTATGTTTTCCTATTTTGTTCGATGTTTTTTACGTTTTTTGACGGTTTTGGGACCCGAATTCAAAAGAAGGAAAAAATAGGAAAAAAATAGGAAAAACATAGGAAAAAAATAAGAAAAAATAGGGAAAAATAGGAAAAAAAAAGGTATGGTGCTGGAAGCAGATGTTCAGAAATAGGAAAACATAGGAAAAATAGGAAAAAAATAGGATTCAAAAATGCAAATAGGAAAAACATAGGAAAAATAGGAAAACAAAAAAACTGGGAAGTGCTTTGTAGTATACCTATTGTTTCTTTTTTTTTCTCCTATTTTTCTAAGTTTTTCCTATGTTTTCCCTATTTTTCCTATTTTTCCGATATTTTTTACGTTTTTTGACGGTTTTGGGAGCCGAATTTAAAAGAAGGAAAAAATAGGAAAAACATAGGAAAAATAGGGGAAAATAGGAAAAAAAAAGGTATGGTGCTGGAAGCAGATGTTCAGAAATAGGAAAAATAGGAAAAATTAGGAAATAGGATTCAAACATAAGAAAACATAGGGCCCAAAATTGCAAATAGGAAAAACATAGGAAAAAATAGGAAAGTACATATATTGGGAAGTGCTTTGTAGTCCTGTGTCAAGTGTGTTTTTGCGTCCTATTTGTTTCCTATTTTTGATTCCTATTTTTTCCTATTTTTTTCCTAAAATAAATAGTCAACTTTTGTAGAAATAGCAGAAAACTTTGCATCATAAACCTTGCATTTTAAAGTTTTAACACAACTATGGCTTTCTAAAGTAAAGGGACCAGCTTTACCCAAAGAAAGGTGGAGAAAGGGTTTTGCTTTTTTTTCACTCCCAAAAGTTGGTGCTCACAATAGAGTACCATCCAGACAATTATATTATTGAGTAACTGAGCCACTCATGAGGTACCCCCTTGAAACAGTGTCTGGATGCTGTTTTTTAATAAGGGTTTAATAAGGCATCTAATTATTTGGGAAACCTTGCATTTTAAACTTTTAACACAATTATGGCTTTCTAAAGAAACGGGACCAGCTTTACCCAAAGAAAGGTGGAGAAATGGTTTTGCTTTTTTTTCACTCCCAAAAGTTGGTGCTCACAATAGAGTACCATCCAAACAATTATATTATTGAGTAACTGAGCCACTCATGAGGTAACCCCTTGAAAAATTGTCTGGGTGCTGTTTTTAAATAAGGGTTTAATAAGGCATCTAATTATTTGGGAAACCTTGCATTTTAAAGTTTTAACACAAATATGGCTTTCCAAAGTGAAATTTGAAAGGACCAGCTTTACCCAAAGAAAGGTGGAGAAATGGTTTTGCTTTTTTTTCACTCCCAAAAGTTGGTGCTCACAATAGAGTACCATCCAGACAATTATATTATTGAGTAGCTGAGCCACTCATGAGGTACCCCCTTGAAAAAGTGTCTGGATGCTGTTTTTTTAATAAGGGTTTAATAAGGCATCTAATTATTTGGGAAACCGTGCGTTTTAAAGCTTTAACACAAATATGGCTTTCTAAAGTAAAGGGACCAGCTTTACCCAAAGAAAGGTGGAGAAATTGTTTTGCTTTTTTTTTTCACTCCCAAAAGTTGGTGCTCACAATAGGGTACCATCCAGACAATTATATTGTTGAGTAACTGAGCCACTCATGAGGTACCCCCTTGAAACAGTGTCTGGATGCTGTTTTTTAATAAGGGTTTAATAAGGCATCTAATTATTTGGGAAACCTTGCATTTTAAACTTTTAACACAATTATGGCTTTCTAAAGAAACGGGACCAGCTTTACCCAAAGAAAGGTGGAGAAATGGTTTTGCCTTTTTTTCACTCTCAAAAGTTGGTGCTCACAATAGAGTACTATCCAGACAATTATATTATTGAGTAACTGAGCCACTCATGAGGTACCCCCTTGAAAAATTGCCTGGATGCTGTTTTTTGATAAGGGTTTAATAAGGCATCTAATTATTTGGGAAACCTTGCATTTTAAACTTTTAACACAACTATGGCTTTCTAAAGTAAAGGGACCAGCTTTACCCAAAGAAAGGTGGAGAAATGGTTTTGCTTTTTTTTTCACTCCCAAAAGTTGGTGCTCACAATAGGGTACCATCCAGGCAATTATATTGTTGAGTATTTGGGCCACTCATGAGGTACCCCCTTGAAAAATTGTCTGGGTGCTGTTTTTTAATAAGGGTTTAATAAGGCATCTAATTATTTGGGAAACCTTGCATTTTAAACTTTTAACACAAATATGGCTTTCTAAAGTAAAGGGACCAGCTTTACCCAAAGAAAGGCGGAGAAATTGTTTTGCTTTTTTTTTCACTCCCAAAAGTTGGTGCTCACAATAGAGTACCATCCAAACAATTATATTATTGAGTAACTGAGCCACTCATGAGGTAACCCCTTGAAACAGTGCCTGGATGCTGTTTTTTGATAAGGGTTTAATAAGGCATCTAATTATTTGGGAAACCTTGCATTTTAAACTTTTAACACAACTATGGCTTTCTAAAGTAAAGGGACCAGCTTTACCCAAAGAAAGGTGGAGAAATGGTTTTGCTCTTTTTTTCACTCCCAAAAGTTGGTGCTCACAATAGGGTACCATCCAGGCAATTATATTGTTGAGTAACTGAGCCACTCATGAGGTACCCCCTTGAAAAATTGTCTGGATGCTGTTTTTTTTTTGATAAGGGTTTAATAAGGCATTTAATTATTTGAAAACCTTGCATTTTAAAGTTTTAACACAACCGTGGCTTTCTACAGTAAAGGGGCCAGATTTACCCAAAGAAAGGTGGAGAAATGGTTTTGTTTCTTTTTTCACTCCAAAAAGTTGGTGCTCACAATAGAGTACCATCCAGACAATTATATTATTGAGTAGACCTTGCATTTTAAAGCTTTAACGCAAATATGGCTTTCTAAAGTGAAAGGGCCAGCTTTACCCAAAGAAAGGTGGAGAAAGGGTTTTGTTTTTTTGTTTCACTCCCAAAAGTTGGTGCTCACAATAGAGTACCATCCAAACAATTTTATTATTGAGTAACTGAGCCACTCATGAGGTACCCCCTTCAAAAATTGTTTGGGTTTGATAAGGCACCTAAAATAAAAAAATAAACATAAATAGAACAATAATTAAAAAAAAAGTTAATTAAAGCATTTGGAAAAAATAAAAATTGAAAAAAAAAACTGGAAAAAAATCTCACAATAGAGGCCCCCCCCAACAATTGGCATGTGACTGAATTAGGAGCAAGAAATTTCTCACAATAGGGTACCATCTCTTTAATCGGGTGCAAACATTATACACATTTATGATGCATAGCCTAAGGTGATCTAAATGAGTCTAAATGATCGGCTGTGGGTAAAACATGTGGTAAAACAATAGTAAACCATTTCCCAAATCACGATAAATAGGTAACGTAAACAATCAAAATATGGGTGGTTTATTATTGTTTTACCCACATTACTGCAAGGTGATCTAAGATGATCTGAAACCAGGTAGCGCATGAGGGCGATGCACCGAGGTTGGGAACTGAAAATCGATGGAGCTACGTGTCCCAGTGGGAAAATGGCGCAAGATCTCTACGTCCAGCCCCACATGAATCCCCATCGTGGCATGCCAGAAATTTACGGTGTCAGGAGCATGACTCCTGCAAATTTCGGGGTGAACTTGCCAATTGAAGCATGTATCTATATGCATGCGTGTTTGCGTGTGTGCATGTATGTATGATATGTACGGTATGTACGGTATGTATGGTATGTATGGTATGGTATGTATGGTATGGTATGGTGTGGTGTGGTGTGGTGTGGTGTGGTATGGTATGTATGCTTGTATGTATGCATGCATGCATGCATGGATGTATGCATGCATGCATGCATGTATGCATGTATGTACTGTAATGTAATGTTATGTAATGTTATGTAATGCTATGTAACGTTTTGTAATGTTATGTAAGGTTATGTAATGCTGTCATGTATGTATGTATGCATGCACGCATGCATGCATGTATGTATGGAATGTAATGTAATGTAATGTAAAGTAATGTAAAGTAATGTATGTATGTATGTATGTGTGATTGTGTGTATGTATGTATGTATGCATGCATGCATGGATGGATGGATGTATGTATGGTATGTATGGTATGTATGGTATGTATGGTATGTATGGTATGTATGGTATGTATGGTATGTATGGTATGTATGGTATGTATGGTATGTATGTATGTAGGTAGGTAGGTGTGTATGTATGTATGAATGTATGTATGGTATGTATGGTATGTATGGTATGTATGTATGTATGTAGGTAGGTAGGTGTGTATGTATGTATGAATGTATGTATGTATGTACGTATGGTATGTATGGTATGTATGGTATGTATGGTATGTATGTATGTATGTATGTATGTATGTATGTATGTGTGTATATATGTATGTATGTATGTATGTATGTATGTATGTATGTATGTATGTATGTATGTATGTATGTATGTATGTATGTATGTATGTATGGTATGTATGGTATGTATGTATGTATGTAAAGTATGTAATGTTTGTAATGTATGTATCGTTTGCACTGTATGTAATGTAAAATGTAATGTAACGTAATGTCATGTAGTGTAGCGCAATGTAATGTAATGCAATGTATGCAATGTAATGTAATGTATGCAATGTATGTAATGTATGTATCTATCTATCTATCTATCCATCCATCTATCTATCTTTCTATCTATGTATGTATGTATGTAATGTATGTGTGTATGTCTGTCAGTATGTATGTATGTATGTACGTATTGTAATGTAATGTAATGTAGTGTAATGTAATGTATGTATGAATGAATGATTGTAATGTAATGCAATGCATTGTAATGTAATGTAATGTAAGGTAATGTAATGTAACGTGTGTATGTATGTTTTAATGTAATGTAATGTAATGTATGTATGTATGAATGAATGATTGTAATGTAATGTAATGTAACGTAATGTAATGTAATGTAATGTAGACTAATGTATGTATGTAATGTATGTATGTAATGTATGTATGCATGCATGCATGTATGTACGTACGTACGTATGTACGTATGTACTTAATGTATGTATGTATTTATGTATGTATGTTTGTCTGTCTGTCTGTCGGTATGTATGTATGTATGTATTTATGTATGTATGTATGTATGCATGTATGCAATGTAATGTAATGAAATGAAATGTAATGTAATGTAGAGTAATGTATGTATGTAATGTTGTATGTATGTAGGTATGTATGCATGCATGCATGCATGTTGTAATGTAATGTAATGTAATGTAATAATTTAATGTAATGTAATGCAATGTAATGTAATGTATTTATGCAGGTACGTACGTGCGTACGTACGTACGTATGTATGTATATATGTTTGTATGTATGTATGTATGTATATGGTGGTTGATCTAAAGTTCTCGGTAAGGAGTTTTAATTGCGAAAGCCGTGCATGTTGTGTTGGAAACCCTCGCGAAAGTTTTTTTCGAGTTCGCGAAAGAGATTTTTTTTCGCGGAAGTTTGCGAAAGTGGGATGTTATGAATCATTATCATTTTCATTAAATACATTGCAGCTTGTTCATGGCTACCACCTCTTGCCGCCGGGGGGCCCGGGGTTCGGCAGGAGAATGGTACCGCACATTTACCTTTCCCTTCATAGATAGCAGCCAAGCTTCCGAAGGTGAGGCTTCAACACAGCCAAATACCATGGTCTTGAAGCACATCCTTGCACCTGCCGCTGGTACTGCCTAGCGTTGCTTTCTGAAGTCTCAAGAAACAAGCTCCACATGCAGCAGCCAAGCTTCCAAAAATGAGGTTTTGCAAGAGCCAAACACCAAGGCCCCTGGTGTTTGCGGTTACTCTGATGCGCCCCCTGCTGATGGCTGGGGTCCGCGGATAGGGTATTTTTGCGAAAGTTCCGCCAAAGTTCTGCGAAGGACTGGGCGAAAGCCAAAATGCATTTTGAAGGGGGTGGCCCAGTAAGCCTTGCAAAAAAAATCGCCTAATCAATAACAACCTGGTTTGAGAAGGGGATTCCGTGGTGCCAGTTGCACGTTGGTAAGGCTATGAAGAAGTTATCCGTGATAATTTGGTGTGAGTTGGCAGGTGCTGAATGAATCTTCATAAGAGGAGTTGTTGCTCAACATGGTTTCCGCGAAAGATAAGCATGGAGTTCGCGAAAGATTCGCGAAAGAGATTTGTTTATTCGCGAAGAATGGCTGCTCCCGGATAAAGGAATTTTGATCAACCACCATATATATATATGCACAGTTGGTTCACATTGCATATCCATGTTTATAGTTTTTGGATGTTTTTGTTGCTATATCATAATCACATAAAAGTATGTATTTAGACTTATCTACGATGTTTTGATGTTTTTCATCTACAATATATATATATATATAGATACGTAAATATTGATCCGCAAACATATGCAAACATGATTTATGTATACATATATATATATATGCCTATATGTATATATATATATATATATAGGTATGTGCGCATTTGTTCCCCACATCTTTGTGTGGGGTTCTTGTGTTTGATTCTGTATCCCGGCCCCGCCGCCTCCCGGTCACACACTCTTTTCACACACAACTTTGTCACACAACACACTTTCTTTATCTCTCTTTCACACACAACTTTGCCACACACACAACTTAGTCACACACTCTCTTTGACACACAGCTTTGTCACACACCGTCTTTCGCACACAACTTTGTCACACACCCTCTTTCACACAACTTTGTCACACACCTCTTTCACACAAAACTTTGTCACACACGATCTTTCATCACACACAGCTTTGTCACAGACCATCTTTCACACACACACACAAGTTTGTCGCACACTCTCTTTCACACACACAACTTTGTCACAGACCATCTTTCACACACAACTTTGTCGTACACTCTCTTTCACACACCACTTTATCAAAGACTCTCTTTCACACAACTTTGTCACACACTCTCTTTCACACACAACTTTGTCACACACCATCTTTCACACACAACTGCACTTCACGACATCCACCTTCACTTTGCGTGGCAGGCGTGGCACTTCACGACATCCACCTTCATTTTGCGTGGCTGGAGTGGCACTTACGGCACTGGGCTGGCTCCGGTGGCGTGCTTCGCCGCGGCACTTTGCGTGTCAGGTGTGGCACTTGGCGCATTTGTGGCACTTGGCGACATCGTTTTGCGTGGCAGGCGTGGCACTTGGCGACATCTACCTTCGTTTTGCATGGCAGGCGTGGCGCTTCACGACATCCAACCTTCGGGCTGGCTTCGGTGGCGCGCTTGGACGCCGTTGGTCGCGCGGTGATGCCGCGGCACTTTGCGTGGCAGGCGTGGCACTTGGCGACATCCACCTTCACTTTGCGTGGCAGGCGTGGCACTTGGCGACATCCACCTTCACTTTGCGTGGCAGGCGTAGCACTTGGCGACATCCCCCTTCGTTTTGCGTGGCAGGCGTGGCACTTCGGGCACTGACCTGCCTCCAGTGGCGCGCTTTGGCGCCGTTGGTCGCGCGGTGATGCCGCGGCACTTTGCGTGGCAGGCGTGGCACTTGGCGACATCCACCTTCACTTTGCGTGGCAGGCGTGGCACTTGGCGACATTCACCTTCACTTTGCGTGGCAGGCGTGTCAACCTTCGTTTTGCGTGGCAGGTGTGGCACTTTGTGACATCGACGCGAACACACAAACTTCCACACAGACCTCTTTCACACACACACACACACCTCTTTCACACACAACCTTGAACACACATCTCTTTTTAACATAATTCTTTCACACACAAACTTGAACACATACACACTTCCACACACAACGCTCACACAACTCTTTCGCGCAAACTTGAACACACAGTTCTTTCACACGCAACTTTGTCACTCACATCTCTTTCACGAACTTGAACGCACAAACTTCCACACACACACAACGCTTTCACACACACAACAAGCTTGAACACAAAAACTTCCACACACAACTCTTTCACGCACAACCTTTCACACACAATTCTTTCA
This sequence comes from Cladocopium goreaui, assembly GCA_947184155.2. NCBI lineage: Eukaryota > Dinophyceae > Suessiales > Symbiodiniaceae > Cladocopium > Cladocopium goreaui. The sequence goes on along the minus strand of CAMXCT020001185.1, from coordinate 58,964 downwards.
CACGCAAAAGTGTCACACACACAATTCTTTTACACAGCCTTTCGCACAAAACTGTTCTGCACACAACTCTTTCACACACTGCCTTTCACACACGACTCTTTCACATACAGCATTGTCACACACAACCGCTCCTTGTCACACACAGAACATTCACACAGAACTCTTTCACGCACAGCTCTATCACACAGTTCTTTCACACAATCTGTCTTCCCCATCCCATGTTTCAATTTCACACCTGTTTTGAGTTTGCTGCAGGAAGTTGACATGTGGGGTTATCCGGTCCTTTAACTATATATATATGATTTTATGTATATAATATACTTATACAGTATACATGCATATTTATGATAATCATCATGGTAACAGGAGTCACCGTATAAATATATTTACATATGTTTGTGTGTGTGCCACATGGTCCCCAGCTGGATTCCACACCCATGTTGCAGAATGATCACGCCAGTATTATATAGTAGGGAATCATACTGGCCAATTACTGGAAGTAGTGAATCGCTAGATGGGTTTGTCTGAAAATATGGTGCCCCGTTCCATCCTGTAATTAACCACTGTTTTTTTCTTATTTCAAAAACCATAAAGCGGGCGTGAAACCACCAATTTCAGACACACCCATGTGGTTTCAATGTTTCAATCTTTGAAAACTGCTTGATAGTGTCAAATCTCGAAGTGATTCTTCCACCTTACTGTTTTAAATGGTCCCATTTGACCACGTTTTTTTGGATTGGTTGGGGCCACCAAAAGCAAAAATCCGTGACAGAGCTCCAATCGGCAAGCGGTTTGTGCATTTCAATACTTTCTTTTCTTTCGTCCTTGATGCTGCATCCCAGGAGTTGTAAGTAGTGAGCAATAAAACGTATTAAGTACGTATACATACATACATATATATATATACACATACATTTCATACGTTTATATATACATATATATATATATACACATGCATACATTTATACCTAAATGCATTAGATAGATTGATTGATTAATTGTTTGGTTGATTGGTTGATTGACTGATTGATAGGTACACGCAATACATGCATGCATGCATGCATGCATACATGCATACATACATGCATGCATGTATGTATGCATGCATATATATATATAGATACATAGATGCATACATACATAGTTTCGACACACAATTCTATATATATATATATCTATATATATATATTTATATATATATATATTATAAATACATACATTTTAAGCACATTTCTTTAAATATACACACACATATTTATATGTATATATATATGCAATTGTAACTCGGTATGTCGCAATAACCTGACTCCTGACTGGGCCATTCATACCGCTAAGTAGCCACGACTAGATTAATTCATGGGTCCACATTCAGTCTGATGATGCTCTGTCGGGGCGCTTGGTGGCATTTCGAGGCATCAATGGTTTTGGATTCCACTGCAAAGGTGTCGGTGCCTCGCTGCGATCTGGAGCGGGAACTTGTGGAAACCATGCTTACAAAACATCTACTGACAAAAACTCTTGACAAGATTTGCAAATCAGGACCTGTAAGAGAATCTCTCAAGACCGTCATAGAAGGACGTTCCAGATGATCTTGCAAGATAGTGTGCATCCCGCAAGAGCTTGCATAGAAGTAACACAAGGCATCTTCAAAGACTTCATGCAAGGACCTCTTGCGAGAATCTCACCAGGATCCCCGCAAGATCTTCTCGTAAAAGGACATTTAGCAGATCTTACAAGATCTTTTTACAATAGCCTCCCCAGAGCATGTCCCAAAAGCTTTCATAGAAGCACCGCCAATACAGGCCACAACGACAGGGATCCAACACGCACAAAGAGACCACCCAAGACTTACAAAGGGACGAGAGGGTTGAGCGATCTCCTGATGTATTTTGAACAATTTTTGCACGCACCACGAAAAGTGAAAGTTGAACATGTCAAGAGACGTGTGTTTGCTAGATTTTAACCAATTTTTCGTCGAGATCTCTCAAGTATTGCACCTGAAACAGAAAGTTAGCTTAGATCACCCGAAGTATTGCGCCTGCCATGCGCAATGAACACCAGATCCAAAAATGTCGACAGTCTCACAAAACGAGCGTTACGATCGTCCAAGTTCACCACCTTAAATTTCGCGCCTGCAAATAAAAATCCGCCGGCAGCACCTCTCAGTTCCACCCGCGCCTGCAGCATTTTAGCAACGTGCACGAAATACTACGAAATACTGCACCTGCCACGCGTATGAAAACGTGTCCTGTGTCCTGCGCCTGCCACACAGAACTCCAGGCTAGGAACTTTCGTGCTGTAAGGGTCTCCAAAAGGCCATCAACGCAGCTTTAACTTTAACTTTAGAGCCTCAAAAAAAATAAGATTTCTAAATAATTTTCTATATTGTCTGGATAGTTTGCATGGAGTTTGAATCTAGTTTTTGTGCAGTTTGTATGTAGTTCATATAAACTCTATCTATTATGCAGTTTATATGCTTTTTTTCAAAATTGCATATAAACTACATGTACTTTTGATCAAACTACATGTAGTTCATATGCAGTTTTAAAAACCGCATATAAACTGCATATAAACTACGTATGAACTGTATAGAGTTTATATATATATATTCTAGATTCTTTGATATTTTTTAAGGTTTCAAAACTGTATTTTTTGAAAGATTTGAGATAAACAAAATACTCACATTCAAAACAATTTTAAATAGTTTCCAGGTTATCTGAATGGTATTGACAAAAAATGTTTTGGAAAGAGGTTTGGTTCTGATGGTTTGCAAATCATGTCAGGTAAACAAAGAGTATGATACTGCTCAAGTAATCAAGACACAAGTAAGTGAAAACAATAACTCAAGTAAATAAGAGCATAGACTGAAGTAAAATGAATTCAGGTAAGTTAGACACAAGCAAGTGATCCACAAGTAAGTGACTCTCAAGTAACAAAGCTCAGGAATCTGCATTTTTCCAAAGGGCTGCCAGCGACGATGTTACTCAAGCTACTCTGCGTCTCTTGTTGTAGTCAACAATTTGCGTCTTCAAATTGTTCAGATTCACCATGAGCAGCAAAATTGAAATTCAATGATTACATTCCAACAATGGGGTTACTTCAAAAAACTTAACAGTCAATGATAACCCCAACAATTATTACAAACAATAGCAATAGCAACAACATTCTTTCATCCACAACATCACACATAAGAAAAACAGGAAAAACTCAACATGAATGCACTTACTAATAACCTAAAAAATGAATGCTTATCGCCTACTCCGGATTGAAAGTACGTGGCTCTGAATATTGAGTTGCGCCAACTATGTCAACTGGAAAATAGAGGGGATAGATGGCGCAATTCCATTTTCAAACAGGTAGTTCGCGCCATGTATGTCCCTAAAAATGACCTATTTTTTGCAAAATCTCCTGCGCTGGTTTGCACCCATTTTTTTCCTCAACATCAAGCTGCCTTTGGGGGACATGGATGGCGCAAGTCCCACTCATTCGCCAAAATCAGGCTGGGAATGCCCACATAGATGGCGCAAGTCCCTCATACCTCCCGACATCTCCCAACTTGGCCATGCTGCACCTTTTTCCTGTGATTTGCCGGAGGTCAGTCGAATCAAAGATGTGTTCATTGCCAAATACCATTTCGTCATCATGTCATTTGTTGTGTGATTACTCTCTGGTCATCATGTCAGGACGATGTCGATACCATGTGAGTGGTCATGCCAGTGTTTTTACCATCTTGACACCATGTCGTCGTTACCATGTCAACACCATGTCATGACCATCTCATTACCATGTCATGGTTTTTCTGTTGCCATATCAACCCCATGTCAGTACCATGCCGCTACAATGTTAGTACGATGTCAAGATCATGTCGTCACACTTGAACAAGTCATTGACATTTCATTATTCCATGTCATTACCACGTTGTTTACTGTCATCAGCACCATTTCATCACCACCCACTGGCCATGTCATTGCCATTTGGCCACTGCGTCCCTACCACGTCATTACAATTTCGTTACCATACCATTCGGATCTCGTCACCATGTCATCGCCATGCCATTACCAGGCCACTACCATGTCATTACCACATCGTTCCCATGTCATGACCATGTACCCTGAGCATCGAATATTGATTCCAATCAATAAACTTCCTTCTTTTCAGATTGATTTTGAAAAGTTTGACCATAGTTGATTTTTGTTCGAAAAGATTTGGTTTGAATTCTTTGGTTCCAAAAAATGTTTTTTCGATTTTCAGATTGATTTCTTTGATTTTCCAAAAGCACTTTTTTCATGCTTTTGCAGCCGTTCTTTTGATCAAGAGCTAGCAAAAGAACAACAACACTTTAATTGCAAAGAACTTCCTTGAAAAAGGACATCCTTGAAATAGGACATCCTTAAAAAAGGATGTCTGGCAGAGGCGGTCCCAGACACTTTGCCAAACCATACCTGGATGCAGGGCTGTTGTTCAAAGCCTTGGACAGGCACTCTGCCCTCATAGCTTATCTTGATTCAAGAGCTATGTGGGCCAGGTTTCTCTAGAGTACAGGTGGACATGATCATATACATATATCCATGTAGACATTTGTGTACACATTTGCAGTTGCATATGCATTACATATACATTACATTTATGTATTACATTTCAAATATTTAAGATTCAAGATCTTGTTTTACGTAAATAAGGTCTTGCGGACTTTTAATATATGTCCGTAAGATCTTATTTACATAAAATCAGATCTTACGGACATTTGCACATATGTGAAAAAACAATTGTTGGGGCATATGTGACACATATTGCCCATATATGTTGTAAATAAATGCGGAAGCTATATGTATACGATGCATATACGTATATACCCTCTAGGCCCTCTACAGAGTATAGCTCTTGAACCAAGTTAACTCATAACCGGCATGAAAGGTTATGAAATTTTGTGTGCCAACAGTGCAGTGTACCCCAGGGCCATGCATTACATGCTTCCTCTCATTGAGGGCCTGGTGTCCATTGAGGCATCAGCCAGCATTGCAGCCCAACCATTGAGAACTGCTTTTTTCCAGGTGCTTCAGCAGGACCCAAGCCTGAATGGAAGCAGATACAAAGGGTCAGTTTGGGTAAACATGAGAATTGGCAGGCTGAATGTGTTGCTGCACCATGTCAGAAAGTTAGCCAGGGCAGAAGCAGGCAATGCCTTTTGCCTGGCTAATCTGACCAGCTTGGAATATGCCCAGCTGCAAGCCACCTTGAAGAAGGTTGCTATCACTGACCCAAAACCAGTGGAGAAGGCACCTTTGAAAAAAGGTGGATGCATCTTGAAAAAAGAATGCTGCCAGCTCATTGAAACATGAGTCTCCACAGGGCAAAGCAAAGAGAAAGCTGAATGAGACACCCAGCAATGTCTCTGTAGATTCCAAGTGTTGGCCTGCGATGCTGGCCAGCCCTGCCAGCTCTGCAAAGCCACCCAACCTCTTTGGAAAAAGAAGAAGGGTTGGCAGCAGAGCCATGCAGGAGGATGCAAGTGAAGTGCATCCAGGCCTCCATCTCCAAAGGGGGTTCAGGAAAAAGCTTGCAGCAGCCTTGAAAAAGAGCAAGGCTGCAAGCAAGAAAGAACCTTGAAGAAGGGAAAGCCAGCTGCATCCAAAAGTTCCTTGAAAAAGGCCAAGGCAGTATCCAAGAGTTCCTTGAAAAAGGACCCCTGGAACAGGGCAAGCGATTGAAAAAGGGAAGCCTCCCATGGGTGAAGTTGCTCAAAACCACAAGTAGAAAGTCTGAAAGGTGCTACCTGGCAGGTACCCATCAAAAAAAAAGTGGAAACCCAGTCTGATTGTGGAAGTAGCTAAAAGGAGGAGCCTGCAGTACCATTGGATCATTGACAGCATCATGGAAGCCTTGGAAAAGGACAACCTGACAAAGGAAGAAGCACTGCAGATGAGAGAAGATCTGTGTGCCATTTTTTTTTAATTAAAAAAGGATTGTATATAGTTTTCTTTTGGTTCCTTGGCAGAGAGGATTGTATATAGTTTTCTTAGGTTCCGTGAAAAAGGATTTTTGGCTGACCAACTGCACATGAAGCTGCTAAGAGGGCAGCCTTTCAGGAGGGAAAGTGCTTTAAAAGGTAAGCAGCCCAGGGTACTTCTGGTAAGAAACAAAGAAATTTAATTTAGGGTCTTGGGAAAAGAAATAAACAAGAATTTGGCCTTGAAAAAGGTAAACTTCTTGTTGGTAAACATATATGTGCAGCTGATTTGGTTTGGCTCAAAACATGCATGCCACCCACATGACCAGAGACATACCACAATTACACACAGGCATAGCAAAGCACAACCATTTCCAGACAACACAAAGCATCTAGATGTAGCAAACCAATATCATCATTTTTCACAGCTTCAAACAACTTCCAACCGCCTTGTAGTTGCTCTTTTGGTTTGGAAAAGCTACCACCTGGTTTGAAAAAACACCACCTAGTTTTCCAGTTTGAAAAAAAATACCATCTGGTTGAAAAAAGCCAGCATCCAGTGGCTCCCTGGATTGAAAAAGTCATGCGCAACAAGCACAGTCACTTCCCAGGCCAGGAGGCTCAGGAGGAGGAAAAGCAATGGCATAGCCTTGCTTCCACCACACCTCCAGCCATGGATTGGTCAAGAAAAGGGCATAACACCCTTGAAAAAGGGGATATGCTCAGCAGCAGAACCATCAGGTCACTGGCCAAGCTGGTTCTGGCTGCAGAGGTGCACATCTTGTCATATGTTGGCACCGGCAAGATGAAGAAGAGGACCCTGGACCTCATTCCCCAGCCAGTGATGGCAAAGATCACCACCTACAAGACCTGCTGGCTGCAGACTGGCCTGGGGGGAAAGGTGGACATTGCCTGTGGCATGCATGCAGGCCTGGTCCATCTTTGATGATAAGGCTTCCCATATCATCAAAGAAGCAAAGGGAGGTGGACCCATGAAGCACCATGGCAAGGGTTTCATGGACTTCACCCAGGTTGTGGACCACTGGATGGAGGACCACCTGACTGAGGAAGAAGTCAAAGACCTTCAAAAAGGTGTGGAGCTCATGGACTTGGACAGATAGCCTTGAAAAAGACAAAGCCCAACCCCCCATGCCAAACAACCTTTGTTCCTTGAAAAATCCTTCAAAAAAGAAAAGCCAGGTCAAAGCACCCAACTCCTTGAGAAAGGATGCGCAAGATTCCGTGAAACAGGAAATTCCCCGAGAAAGGATGTGCAAGATTCGTTGAAAAAGGAAGGACAGTGTACAGCTTTTGGCAGCTTCCTTGAAAAAGGAAATATATTTTTTTGCAGCAAGCTCCTAAACAACGGGAGGAGGCAGGTTTTTTTGAACCATTTGGTAGCTCCCCCTGAGTGAGTAAATTAACCCACACAGCAACATTTTCATATGGCGTTTCAATGATGAAAGCTGTTGTTTGTTTGGTTCTGTACAGGGGGGGGGGCACCACTTGGTGCAGAGAGCATGGCAAATAATGAAGGAACACAGTGAATAAATAAATTTCCAAAGAACCAAACAAATAAACAAACAATTCAATGATTAGAAACATAAACAGATAAAAGTACAAAGAATTAAATATCATTGAATAGAAACAAATGAAAATAAACAATAACAACATTGAATGCAATCAGTTGGAAGTAAACAAAGTGCAAACAATTAAATACATAGATACTGCTTAATTATTTTTAAAAAATATATATATATACATATTTTTTAACAAAATACATACGTACATCTAATAAATACATTAGTTTTGATAAACATAAAAAATGAATATGTTCTTTGCAAGCAAAAAGAGCCAACACGTAATAGACGTATGTAGAACCTAGCTTTAAGTATAGGCATATTTGTATGCTTCCAAATAGTGATGTGCCTATATCTGTATGGTTTGCATGTATGGGCAGCCACAATATGACTCAAGCATTTTGGTGTGGCTCAAGCATTTTGGTGCTTGCAAGAGACACATCTTTTTCTTCTGCTCCTTAAATGTATGCGATTTTGACTGCTTAAGAAAGTAAACCTGAAACTAAACACCTCCAAAAAGTCCAAGCCAAAAGGCAAACAATGGCACAAGTGCACTACCTTAAAAGTCACTGTTTTCAAGTTTCATGTTTCCACATCTACATCTTGGAAGTCATGTTTTTAGCGGCATTTTGGTACCCACAGGCAGCCTTTATAAACCTGGTTGGTTTGTTCTGGAAGTTGTTTGAAGCTGGGAAAATGATGATATTGGTTTGCTACATCTAGATGCTGTGTTGTCTGGAAATGGTTGTGCTTTGCTATGCCTGTGTGTAATTGTGGTATGTCTCTGGTCATGTGGGTGGCATGCATGTTTTGAGCCAAACCAAATCAGCTGCACATATATGTTTACCAACAAGAAGTTTACCTTTTTCAAGGCCAAATTCTTGTTTATTTCTTTTCCCAAGACCCTAAATTAAATTTCTTTGTTTCTTACCAGAAGTACCCTGGGCTGCTTACCTTTTAAAGCACTTTCCCTCCTGAAAGGCTGCCCTCTTAGCAGCTTCATGTGCAGTTGGTCAGCCAAAAATCCTTTTTCACGGAACCTAAGAAAACTATATACAATCCTCTCTGCCAAGGAACCAAAAGAAAACTATATACAATCCTTTTTCAATAAAAGAAATGGCACACAGATAGCACCTTTCAGACTTTCTACTTGTAGTTTTGAGCAACTTCACCCATGGGAGGCTTCCCTTTTTCAATCGCTTGCCCTGCTTCAGGGGTCCTTTTTCAAGGAACTTTTGGATACTGCCTTGGCCTTTTTCAAGGAACTTTTGGATGCAGCTGGCTTTCCCTTCTTCAAGGTTCTTTCTTGCTTGCAGCCTTGCTCTTTTTCAAGGCTGCTGCAAGCTTTTTCCTGAACCCCCTTTGGAGATGGAGGCCTGGATGCACTTCACTTGCATCCTCCTGCATGGCTCTGCTGCCAACCCTTCTTCTTTTTTCAAAGAGGTTGGGTGGCTTTGCAGAGCTGGCAGGGCTGGCCAGCATCGCAGGCCAACACTTGGAATCTACAGAGACATTGCTGGGTGTCTCCTTCAGCTTTCTCTTTGCTTTGCCCTGTGGAGACTCATGTTTCAATGAGCTGGCAGCATTCTTTTTCAAGATGCATCCACCTTTTTTCCAAAGGTGCCTTCTCCACTGGTTTTGGGTTAGTGATAGCAACCTTTTTCAAAGTGGCTTGCAGCTGGGCATATTCCAAGCTGGTCAGATTAGCCAGGCAAAAGGCATTGCTTGCTTCTGCCCTGGCTAACTGACGTGCACAACTTCTAAATGACGGGCAGAACTTCAAAACTGACGTGCACAACTTTAACTGACGTGTACGACTTCTAACTGACGGGCACAACTTCTAACTGACGGGCAATGCGACAGCAAAAAACGGCAAAACCTGCGGGTCCGTTAACAGCGCCGGTAGCTCAAACAAGGACTTGATATTCTTTCACCTTTGTGCAAAAAACCGCCGGCGCCACAGTTTTAAACAAAACAATGAAGAATGGCTTAAATAAAAATCATTAAAAGCACCGGGTCCGCTATCAGCGCCGGTACCTTGGTTGAATCCTTAGTTCTGGTTTTTCAACCATTGAAATTGTTTTTTTGTATTTGGCCCATTTGCAGACCCCACAAGTGAGCAAATAAATGCCTCGAAAAAGTGATGCTTGGCAACGTTAAATTGTTTCTGGATGCACTTTGTTTTTGTTTAGTTCCATGATCCATGGCAAGATATTGGAAAAATGAGTTGGCTAAAAAAAACAAAAGGAAAGAAAGGCCAATAAAAAAGTGAAGAAAAGTGAAAATAAGTGAAGAAACATGCTTTTCTTCACTTCTCTTCACTTTTCTTCACTTTGCTTCACTTTGCTTTACTTTTTACTATTTTCCCATGCATCATGGTTGATTTTTTTTGTTTGCTTTTCTTTTTAAGATAAGTTTGGCACATATGTTTTGCACATAGACAGAATTCTGCAGTCTTGTCTAAAATTAGCTCTGTAAGAACATATACCAAGCGTATTTGCCCAATTTGTATTTTTATATTTGAATTACATTGCTAACCATTTGGAAACTATTTTTTCAATCTGTTGATATATTTTGGTATAGGTGTATTCTATAAACTTGTTTCCCAAGAAAAAGCTATGTTTGTTTGGTGGGGAAGTCTATTACATATGGGAAGCCATTTTCAAGGCACCTTCACTGCAGCCATTCTGGTTCAATTTGCTTTGTTGTGTTTTAATCTGTGAAACCAAGTATGAAAAGGCCAGCTAGGAAGGCCTCTGGCCTTGCCAAGGTCAGGAAGGCAGCAGCCTTGAAAAAGGGCAAGAACCATGAACACCAAAGCAACTTGAAAACGTTGAAGCCCTTGAAAAAGGGCAAAGGGAAACCACTTGAGACTCAAGGAGAAGGTGGCTAAAGTTGCCAAGGAGCATTCAAATGAAGAGGAAGCTGCTCTGGCCCTCCAAGGCTCAATGTCTTCGGTGGGAAAGAGCAATGCCTATAACCAACACCAAGCCCACTTGAAAAAGAATGGCAATGAAGCCTTGAAAAAGGAGTATGAGGCGATGGGCAAGAAAGAAAAAGGCTTGGCCAACATAGTCTTCTTGATGAAGAAAAGCCAGGCCACCTTTTGCCAAGTCACCAAAGGTGCCTCCACTGAAAGCTCCTTGAAAAAGAAAGAGAAGTGGCTGACACAGAAAGAGGTGGATGCCAAGTGGACAGAGCAAGAGCAACACATGCATCTGGAAAGTGGACGACTGGTCGCCAGCGAATGCCCCAGTACTTGGGGCTGCTGGGAGTCTATGGATACTTCTGATGTGGTGAAAGCACATGTGGGCAGGCATGCACAGTCTTGCCACCTTGGCCAAGAATATGCCAATGGGGGAAGAAGATGAGGATGAGTGGCAGACAGCCTTGGATAAGGACCTGCACTCCCTCATGCTGTGTAGCCTTGGAAAAGGCAAAGCAAGGGCCTTGAAAAAGGCAAAGGCAAGGGCCGAAAGCAAAACAGGAAACTTGGCAGCCTTGACCAGTGGTGAGGGTGAGGAGGAGGAGGATGAGGAAGAGGGTGATGCACCCTTGTCTTTGGAAGAAGGCTTGAAAAAGCTGAAAAAAGCCAAGGAGATGCCCACCAGGACCCACAGCAACTTTGAAGAAGCCTTGAAAAAGGTGAAGAAGATGAGCAAGGCAGGCTTGAAGGACAAGCAGGCCATGCTTGAGCAGTTGGCAAAGATGCTGAAAAGCACGAAGTCACTCCTTGAGAAAGGAGAGAAGGCTAAGCCAGAAGTCTTGAAAAAGCACTCGCTGGTAGTTGTGGCTTGCATCAAAGATGCAAAGGATGAGGCCAAAGAGCTGGTCCAGTTTAGCCACAAGGCCAACAGCAAAGCAAGCCCAGCAAAAAGTAAACAACCCTGAAAAAGGTTGGAGCATGGCTTGGCCGGGCATCCTTCATGGAAGGCCTTGTGGTTTTGGAAAATACATATATAGCTGTGCTCCTTGAACAAGGTTGACATCAGCTCTTGTGTGTACAGTTGGCAGCAACAGCCTGCCAGGACAAAGCACAGAAACATGCAAGAAAAAAGGTTTGCTGCTGCTGCTAGTGCTGCTACCAGTGTTGCTGCTTAACAGCATGTTGCACCACAATTTGGAGCAGTGTATGCATTGGCATTCTACAGCTTGTGGCTTGAAAGTGTTTTTAGGGACCATAACTAACTAGGTATACAGATACAGAGGCTTTCCTTGTGACCAGCCTTGAAAAAGGATTTCCTTGCCATCGCAGAAAGGATTCCCTCGAAAAAGGTATGTCCTTGAAGAATTGTCTTTCTTGAAAAAGGACCCCTTCTAAAAGGGTAGCATTCCAAGGTAGGGCCAGGTAGGGCTTGAAAAAGCAATTCCTAAAAGGCTCAGGGGTTGGCAGCTTGAACAAGAGCTGGGAATTCTGGATGAACCCTTCAAAAAATGTGACAGCACTGCCTTGGCAACAGCATTGCTGACCCTTTGGTGCCATGGCAAGCTGCCAGGAACCACCATCAGGTGGCTGGCAGAATGTGTTACCTTGGATGGGGCAGAGCACCATGGGCTGGTTGCAATTGCCTAGTGTGGCTCCCATGGGGTTCACCCAGGCAATGTCCACAGGGACTTGGTGGCAAACTTTTGCAAAGGCATTGGCTTGCCTACTGGCTTCCCAATTGCAGTGCCATGCAAGCATCCCAAAACCTTGAAAAAGGATGTGGAAACTGCCCAAGTTCTCTTCCCCCATATCATGTTTTCAAGGCTAGCTACTAACAGCAGCTTTGATAAACTCTTCCCTTTGGACTGCTGGGAGAGCTTTTGGGCCCAAGCTGAAAAGACTGATGATGACAGGCTCATCAACCACCCCGAAAAAGGGAAAGTCTTGGAAGAAGTGCTGTCTACCACTCTTTGTCCATGTGGGTTGTGTAGAGTTTCAATCCAGAGACACAATCATGGTTTACAGCTGGGGGCCACCCCTGAGCCAGAAGAATTCATCGTGCAGTCACATGTGCATTGCTGGCTTCCCCAAGAGCTGCGCCTTGGATGATCCCTGGGTCACTATGTGGGAGTGGATATCATGGAGCTTTGCAGCCTTGCAAAATGGATACCACCCCACCCATGACCCCAAAGGGAAGGCCTTGAAAAAGGATTCCCCATTCTTCCTTGAATAAGGGGAACCCTCAGCAAAAGGTTACAGGGGTGTCTTGTGGAGCATCCAAGGGGTTCAGGAGTTTTCTCAAATGCAAAAAACCATGCTGGGAATGCGATGCTTCAAAAGATGCAGCCCCAGCCAACCTGTGGTACAAAACCCTTGAAAAAGGGAAGCGGGGCTTCAAAAAGCTTTCCAATGAGGAGGCCATGAAGAACCCCGGAAGTGGCCACAGCCTCTTCAGTGGCATGATCCCTGGTTTGGCCCAAAGATGGTCAGGGGAGATTGTCTTCACATATTGTTCTGCAAAGGGGTGCTGGGGCGCCTTCTGGGTGGTATCATGCATTATCTCTGCTGGCATGATGGTGTTGGTGTGGTCCAATCAGTGGCCCCTGACAAAAGGTTGGGTGCACCGTTCCAAGCCTTGACACAGGAGTATCAGAGGCAAGGCACAACCAGGGTCACTAACCTGCGAATGAGCATGATTTGTGATGCCCAGAGTCCCCACAAATCATTTGCCTATCTGGACCTGAAGGCTTATGAAACAAAGCATTTCTTGGATGCATTTCTTCTGTTCGCAAGGAGCTCTTGGACCTTACCAGCCCCCATGAAAATGCCATGCTCCAGGCAACACAATGCATGTCTGACATTGTCGCCATCTTTGATGATGCTTCAGCGTTTTTCCCGAGAGCGTCTGAGCGCAGGGTTCTTCCAATAGTGGGGGTCTGTCTCTCATCTTCTCATCTTCACATCTTCTCATCCTCACATCTTCTCATCTTCACATCTTCTCATCTTCATATCTTCTCATCTTCACATCTTCTCATCTTCACATCTTCACATCTTCACATCTGCTCATCTTCACATCTTCTCACTTCACATCTTCTCATCTTCACATCTTCTCACTTCGCATCTTCTCGTCTTCACATCTTCTCATCTTCACATCTTCACATCTTCACATCTGCTCATCTTCACATCTTCACATCTTCACATCCTCACATCTTCACATCTTCTCCTCTTGCCCTCTTGCCTTCTTGCCCTCTTCTTCACATCTTCTCATCCTCACATCTTCACATCTTCATCACATCTTCGCATCCTCACATCTTCACATCTTCTCCTCTTGCCCTCTTGCCCCTCTTGCCCTCTCCTTCTTTTCTATTTCTCTTCTGAAGGCGGGGGCAGGGGCAGTGCCAACGAGACGGCACGAAACGCAACCCTTTCACACGAAATGAGGTTCGATCGCCAAAAACTGAGGTAAAATTGCGATTTGCAGGTGTCCCGCGCAACTCTTACGCACGAAACGAGGTTCGATCGCCAAAAACTGTAGTAAAATTGCGATTTCAAGGTGTCCGGCGCAACCCTTTCGCACGAAACGAGGTTCGATCGCCAAAAACTGAAGTAAAATTGCGATTTCAAGGTGTCCGGCGCAACCTTTTCGCACGAAATGAGGTTCGATCGTCAAAAATTGAGGTAAAAGTGCGATTCCCAAGTCGTCCCGCGCGACCCTTTCGCACGAAACGAGGTTCGATCGTCAAAAACTGAGGTAAAATTGCGATTTCAAGGTGTCCGGCGCAACCTTTTCGCACGAAATGAGGTTCGATCGTCAAAAATTGAGGTAAAAGTGCGATTCCCAAGTCGTCCCGCGCGACCCTTTCGCACGAAATGAGGTTCAATCGTCAAAAACTGTAGTAAAATTACGATTTCAACTTGTCCGGCGCAACCCTTTCGCACGAAACGAGGTTCGATCGCCAAAAACTGAAGTAAAATTGCGATTTCAAAGTGTCCCGCGCGACCCTTTCGTAAAAGCTTCTGTGTGTAAAAGCATCTGTGTGTAAAAGTGATTGTGTGAAAAGCGCTTGTGTGTAAAACCGTCTGTGTGTAAAAGCGTCTGTGTGTAAAAGTGTTTCTGTGTAAAAGCTTGCTCTGTGTAAAAGCGTCTGCGTGTAAAAGCTTCTGTGTGTAAAAGCGTCTGTGTGTAAAAGTGTTTGTGTGTAAAAATGTTTGTGTGTAAAAGTGTTTGTGTGTAAAAGTGTTTGTGTGTAAAAGTGTCTGTTGTGTAAAAGTGTCTTTGTGTAAAAACTTCTGTGTGTAAAAGCTTTTGTGTGTAAAAGCGTTTGCGTGTAAACGCTTCTGTGTGTAAAAGCTCCTGTGTGTAAAAGGGTCTGTGTTAAAAGTGTCTGTGTGTAAAACCGTTTGTGTGTAAAAGTGTCTATGTCTATGTCTAAAAGCGTCTGTGTAAAAGCGTCTGTGTGTAAAAGCTTTGTGTGTAAAAGCGTCTGTGTAAAAAGCAACTGTGTGTAAAAGCGTCTGTGTGTAAAACTGTCTGTATGTAAAAGCGCCTGTGTGTAAAAGTGTCTGTGTGTAAAAGTGCCTTGTGTGTAAAAGCGTCTGTGTGTAAAAGTGTCTGTGTGTAAAAGCGCCTGTCTGTAAAAGCTTCTCTGTGTAAATGGTTCTCTGTGTAAAAGCTTGCTCTGTGTAAAAGCTTTGTGGGTAAAAGTGTTTGCGATGCAAACTATTGTCTTGTACTTATGCTATATTGTCTTCATACTCCTCTTGTCGACTGCCTATAATAACACATCTTTAATATATTGTTTTGTAATATGGTGTCTCCATACTAACAAGAGAAGACCCTGCTCCTCTACGCTCTCGGGCCATCCGTCGTCTAGTTGACTGAGGCTCAGTGGAAGGCAGCAATGTCCCTTGAAAAAGGGTTCTCAGACAATTATGAGTTTCTATCAACTTGGGCCCTTGAAGAAGGGAGGACCTTGTTCAATAAGGTCATGAAACATCACACAATGCAGCATTTACATTCGAAATTCTTGAACCCCAGGGTACGTTGGACCTTTGCCAGTGAAGACTTTGTTGGGAAAATACAAATTCTGACTGCAAGCGTGAGTCCTTGTGTTTCATCCATCAGACCCAATGCCAAGGTAGCCCCCAAGTACAGCATTTCCTGCTTACAAGAGAGGGGATGCAGGAAGCAGCCGCACATGTGGAGAAAGGTCAGGGGCAGGTGAAGGGGCATACCTTGAACAAGGTGCTACCTTGAATTTGCAACAGGACATGGCATGGCATCTTGAAAAAATGCAAGGCACTGTGAAAAAGATGCACTATTTCCAAAAACATTGAAAAGGAATTAATGCAAAGGATTGTACAGAGAGAAATTGCAAAAGGCAATACCACTTGAAAAAGGGAAGCTTCTTGGCAAAGACCAAGACTGATCTGACCTGAGATACAGGAAGCAAAAAGGTGTGTGCTGGTCTGTAACTTTTGATTTTGGGCTGGAAAAGGGTTGGTTTTCAGATTTTTGCCTTCATATTTGTAGCCTTTCAGATTGATTCCTGAATCAATCAAATCAATCACAAAACATTGATTTCAGACCCAAATCAATCTTGATAAAAGACTATTGATTGGAATCAATATTCGATGCTCAGGGTAATTCCCATGTCGTCACCATGTCAGTACTATGTCGTCATCACGTCGTTTCCATGCCCATGTGCCATGTCAAGACCATGTCGTCACTTTAGTGCCGTTTATTTCTAGTTGCAGCTTCCTTTTTACTGACAGACGGAACATGCCAACTTGTTCAATGTGCCCCATGGCCATGGTTTTTTTGCACCTCGGACACTGCCGAGGAAAAGGAGATCACAAAGTGACTGTTCACGTGGGACCCACTCCGGGGTCCCTTGCCGTGGGACCAGGCCAACGAAAGTCATCATATAATGGACCAAGGGTAATGATCAGCCCGGGCCAAGAAAACCCTTGTTAATCTGTTCAATAGCACATTTTCATGTTTTGGGAAATGGTGCGTTGAGCCCTATCAGGCTTCACTTTGAACCACTGGGGTGAACCACATGGCGTCGCTTGAGTCCATAATTCGATGATGTCCTTGTGCGAGTTGTTCAAAATTCCTCCGATCAGTTCATGTGGAGTCGAGGACCTTTCTGTTCCAGTATTCCCAATCACCATAGGGTTGATTGGGTTGATACTCCACTGTAGCTCCCCGGTTTGTTGGCCAAATCCATGTTGCACCTTGTTCAACCACATTCATATCGAACCTATTTACCATTTTGTTTAGCTTTAGGAACATGGAACAATTAATCTGTGACTATTTTTTTTGCACAGTATATATGTATTTTTCTATATATATATATAAATACCTTGGAACTCAAAAACCTGCAAAAACGTAGGAATGAAAAAACACGTGGTTTCTCCGCAAAACCCGATGTTTTCAAATTTGCATTTTTGATGGTGAAGAGAGAAATCAATAGAATCATCCTATTCCAGCATATTCCGGCATTCTTGGCCACAACCCCCCAACAAACATGTGGTTTGGAAACTCTTGGTGGCTCCTCAGCTTCCTCTTAACCACTGGATAGCATGGATAGCCAACATCACCCACCAATAATTCCGATGCCGACGTTTATTTTCATATTATGATCAATATTTTTAAATATTGGAGCAAAAATGGCAAAGGTGGGACCCCTCAGAGCCCGAACAAATAGTACGGGTTTGCACGGGTAAAGGTAAAGTACGGGTTTGGCACGGGTTCATCACGCGTTTGAAAAACATTGTGTTTGGAAAAACACGATGCATTTATCCCAAAAGTTCGGGTTAGCACGGGTAAAGTGTGGGTTTAGCATGGGTTCAAAATAAACCCGAACTTTTCTCAGTGCGTTGCTTAAAATTTCAATCCAAGTCCCATACCAACCCTTCAATGGGATCGATATTTTGGGGCGTACAACCATGACCACGCTTCAAGCAGTTTTTCCTAAGGACTTAGACACAAAAGAAACGCCAAACGATGATCATATCATGCGACTATGGTATGACTATGATTTGATTGGTTGATTTGTGTACGTTGCCTGCTTAAATGATGCCATTTCATGTGAAAACAACGTTTATAGAGCCATCCTGGGAAAACACGGTGCTTTTCCTGGAAACACAATGTTTTCGCAGTGCGCCCTGGAAAGCACGAGATTTTCATATTTAACCTGCAAAAAGTTAGGCTTTCGTTGTTTTAGGTATTTATATACACACATGCACTGTATGTGTTGTTTGGCTATTTTTTCTCAAGTTGTACCATGTAACAACATTTCAAGTCAGGCTGCACCCCATGTGGGACCCAGGTACGAGTCCGCCGGCCGCCATGACGCCTACACGGGCCACGGTTGGGGCAAAAACGCCGCATGGCACCTGGAAGCGCAAGAGGCAGGGCGCGGGGGATGGCAGCGGGGAAACGGCGGAGAGATGGAGACTTGACGTTTTTGGGGATTCAACCAAAGTCCTTAGAATAACTGGGGATATTCCACGATTTAATCCAATCCAATCCAATTTGATCCAATCTAAACCCATCTAAATAAATCTAATCTATCCATGTGGGGTCACGTTTTATACTGTTAGAAAAAACACGTCATTGGTATCTGAAGGAGCTCCATATATTTCCATTACCGTTGTGCTGGTAGGTTTTTCTTATTTTCAAAGATGGCTGTTACCCACTTACCACGAAAGGTGGTGCCCGAAACGCATGTTTGTGTTTATGGAGAATGCATGCGTAGTTTGGGTTTATGGATAGCGCATATAAACCACCAGCAACCACAACAATAAACGCAACATGTTCAGGTGCTGACCTAGGGGGATGCAAGTCTGGATGGATTCCGGGAGGGTTTCTTCGAACCTGAAAAGGTGAATTTGGCCACTTAGAGGCTCTTAGAAGCAGAGGGAGTCTAAGAAACCAAACAACTTATCTTCTAAGAAGGCCTCTACTTCTAAGTGGCTGCTTCTAAGAAGCAACACCCTTCTAAGAAGCCCATGCATTTTCTAAGCGTTTCCGCGAAGCAAAAAACACCTCCATCCCACGTTCCCACCAGAACGCGTCCCCTTAGGTTGAGCCCTCAATTTTAAACAATTTACTATTTTGGGGGTCGGTGAAATGAGGGGCTGGTCGAATTCCCCATGGTTGCCCATTGCATAGAGGAAACGAAGTGCTATGTCCAACATGCTGATATGTGAAACAGCAATCACTTTCCAAATGTTTTGGAAACGGTTGGAGCGGGAGCACTGAACTAAACCGCAGTGGCAAGCTGGGAATGGGTTTGATATGGTTTGATGGACTTACGCCCCAAACGGTGTTCGTGTTCCACAATGTTTCGAAACTTTGGCACGTTTTGGAAAGCTGGAAGCTTCGGAAAACATGCGACACATTTACTAATTGATTTCTGGTTGGTGGTTTGAAAGAGTTTTTACATCGGAAACGCTGCGAGTTTCATGATGATGCTCATTGACCAGCTCATGTTTTTCAGA
>CAMXCT020001185.1:0-35000 GCA_947184155.2 Cladocopium goreaui | reverse complement strand
AGTGAGCCTGCGTGCGAGCGAACGTGTGAGCGTACGTCCGTGCGTTTGCACGGTCACTCGCCACGCGCGCGCGCACGTACGAAAATAAGGTCGACTTGAGTCGACCTTATTTTTGCACGACCCTGCCTCTTTGGTATTGATTTAGTATTGTAGCGCTTTGCACGTACAGAAATAAGGTCGACTCCAGTCGACCTTATTTTCGTACGTGCGCGCGCACGCGGCCAGTGAACGTGCAAACGCACGCACGTACGCACACACGTCCGTCCACTTGTACGCACACGTCCGTTCACTCGTTCGCTCACACGTGCACTCGTCCGTTCACTCGTTCGCCTTACGTTCGTCACCACGTCCGTTAGCCACTCGTACCCCCTACGTTCACCGCGTCTCTTGGAGCTTTAAAAGCATTGTTTACGAGGCTTTCAAAAAAGCTAATATATATATATATATATATCTATATATATGTACATATACGTAGGATTTGTTGGTGGATTATTATATATCCGTAAGATATTGTAGGATGTTACTATCAAGTGGAGGACGTTGGCAAATATAGGATTATGGATTGGAAGCATCAACAACCTCAGTCACGAGTTTTTTCCCTTTTGGATGTGACAGTGAGGGTTGTTTGACAGTTTGTTCATCGTTTTTGTGAGGATTGGTGGAAAATTGTGCGGTTGAAACCCTGTCTATCAGTGGAGAAATCCAGGGTTTCAACTTTTTCCAACGTGTTGAGTCTGTTGAGTGTTTCCCTTTCTCATCCTACTGCTCCGTGATGATCCGATGTTCGCCTCCAGTTTGTAAGTATTTTTGTGTGGATTGCATGGTGAGATTTCCGAGAGGATGCCGAGACAGATCTCTCTCGCGCAAGCTGAGTGGAAAGGTCAGAAGTTTCAACGAAAAAACATCAAACCATTTTTGGCTCCCTTTTTCTGGCAAAGTTTCAGCGGTTTGGTTTACCGTTGGTGCTGTTTACTCGCAACACTTCGGCCCCCGTTCCTCCATTCATCGATGCAGGACAGTCGCTTACGGCTCTTTTACTCCGACAATCTTCGACTCATGGTTCCGCATTTTTTAATACTTTTGTTTGTGCATGTTTTTTCCTCCACACACATGGCTGGCTCAATTTGCTGGTACATTACTGTAATGCAACAAAAACAACTAAATTATCTAATTGTTTTGAATCCCGTACGCAGTAGTATTGCAATTAGTGCTTGATATTTCATGAATGCCGTATGATTTCCATATAGCATGTTCGTCACTTTGAACAACAAAAGTGTCCATTTCGGAACATCCGATCGAAACTTATAACTGTCGTCTTCATGGCATGCAAATTTATGACATTTGTTGGTACAACAAGTTTATAGGTAGCCTTACATGTTCTTGGCTTCGATGCCTTGCGCGTGTTTAGGATCTGCGCATCAAGTATGTGTGCAAGTGCAATTGCCGCCCCACCCCACTCCACCCCACCCCCACCCCACGGCAACATCAATGTGACCACCAAAGCAATAAAAGACAGAGGGTTTCTATGCGCGTGCATTGTTTTTTCGAATTAAAAAATATCCGAAAGTCAATCATCGGATGGTTACGATTATCTCTCCCACTTTTGGGGCAAACAAGATGCTTTTGGGTCTAGCCTCGGGTAATTTGTGCTATGGCTATTGGTAGCAGTTTTCGCATGGAATTGCCAGAGATGTATTACTGACTGTGAGTGTCGAGCCGAGGAACATATTCAGGGAGCTACGCCTCGTGCCGTTGGACCATTCGAGTGGATGGCCAGGCATGCAAGAGCGGCAACATCGCGGGAGTACCCTGGCACTGCGTTAAAGTGTTCCATGGAGGATACCCTTCGGTGTCATCAAATATTGCCGAATCTATTGGCTTTTAGAATTTGATGTTCTAAGACCATGGCATTCCTGGATGGCTTCGCGCTCGTCAGGACGTGTACGTCCATCCCCATGACAACCCACATCGCCCCCGAAGCTTCGCGGGCTATTGCGATGATGTCTCCGTGGGAGAGCACACGGTGCCGGGAGGGTTGGATAAGGGAACCAGGTACGGGAGGACCGATCCAGGATGCTATTCCCAGTAATCACCAGAAACGTAAAATCCAAGGAAACTAATTATATATGATTTGGACCTTTCATATCTAACTTTGGCTTACTATATAAAAAGTACACCTGAAGACAGCCTGAAGAAATCAATGTTCAGAGATGGTGCTGGAATCAACCGTGATTAAACAATATGACGCGCAGAGGGATACACATAATTAATCATAATTATTTACCCATGGTTTTCCAATTCGAATTACTTTCTTCGAGTGAGATCCCCACCCTGAACCACTATTATGACATAGTTTCTGATATACCATCTGGAAGTGTATATATATATATGGCATATTTATTCTGACACTCTATTTGACAATATCTGACATTCTTTCTGGCATATACTTTGGCATTCTATTTGACATGATATTTGGCACCTATTCTGACATACTTTCCGGCATATATTCTGACATTCTTTCTGGCATTCTATCCGGCATCTATTCTCACATTCTATTTGGCATCTTTTCCGGGATTCATTCTGGCATTCTTTCTGGCAGATCTTCTGACATTCTCTTTGACATTCTTTCTGGCATATGTATCTGGCATATCTTCTGACATTTTTTCTGGCATTCTATCTGGTATATCTTTGGAAATTCTTTGTGGTTGAGGTCTGGCGGGGAACACTGATCCGGAGCTCGAGGTGGAGGTCCGGCGGGCAACGCTCTGATCCTGTGCTTGTTGTTCGGGTCCGGCGGGGAACACTGCGATCTAGCGCTTGCAGTTGAGGTCCGGCGGAGGAGAAGGAAGGAGAAGGGTGAGGCGGGACAGCTGACATAAAATCTAACAACCCTCACCTGACAGGTGGGGAAAGAAAGAAAAACAATTGGAAATGATGGGGTCGACCTCCCCACAATGCGAGTGGATAGTGAAGAGTGACAGAGCAGGACTGGGGTGGTTCAACCCAGGCATCAAAACTGCTTTTCAGCTGGGGTTGTAACCTGCTCACGATTCCTGAACTAAACCAACACATGACATACATCTCATACATTTACACATGACATACATTTCGTACAGTGACACATTACATACATTACGTTACATACAGTATATTGCATACATTATATCCATTACATTGCATACATTACATTGCACATATTACCTACATATGTACATACATTACATACATTTCATGCATTACATATGTTGCATACATTGCATACGTTGCATACATTGCGTACATTGCATACATTGCATACATGGCATACATCACACGCAGTACCTACCTACTCTTTGTACATACATTACATACATGACATACATCACATGCATTGCACACATCACACACCTACATTATGTACATACGTTACCTACATCACTTTTTACATACATTCCATGCATTACATACACTACATACAATAATGCGTTACATACATTACACAGATTACGTATTCACATGTACATGCATTACATACAATACACATTACATACATTACATACATTACATACGTTACATACGTTACATACGTTACATACATTACATACATTGCATACATTACATACATTACATACATTACATACATTACTTACGTACATACACATATACATTACATACACTACATACATTACATACATTGCAAACATTACATTGCATACATTACAATCATTACATACATTTCATAAATTACACCCATGACATATTTTAAAACATTACATACTCTATATGCATCACATAAATTACATAAATTGCGTGCATTACATGCATTACATTTCATAACATTAACACATGAAATACATTTCGGACATTGACACATTTCATACATTACGTTAAATACAGTATATTGCATACATTACATACATTACATTGCATACATTACATTGCATACGTTACATTGCACACATTACCTATAGTGAGCTGCCAGCAGTTAGAATATGTAAATTTGAAAAGGTAGCACTTAGAATGGAAAAATGATACTTTCAAAAACGTCGCACTTAGAATATTTATTTTTGCAGTTAGAATATTTATATACAGTATATATAATATTATATGTCAAATATTTATTTATTATTATTGTTGTTGTTTTTCTTAATATATATATATGTAACTATATATATATACTGATTTATTTTTCATTATAAATCACAATATTTTTAGCAAAATGATAAAGTAAACACTATACATATATAATAAAACATATATATATATAATATGTATATATATATATTTGGTAGCCAACAATGCTGGCACATTTATACTAATAGTTGGTAGCCAACAATGCTGGCACATTTATATTAATAGTTGGTAGCCAACAATGCTGGCGTGCCAACAATATTATATATAAAGGTTGATTGTTTGCTACAGGACTGTTTAAACATATTCGAACTGCAATGTTTTGAAACAATTTGAATATAGAAATCAAATAAACCAAACACCACCAAAATTCCTTTAAATTCCTTTAAAAGCTGCTCAGCTCCGACCCCGTCCGGACGGTTTTCAGAATGAAGTAAATAGCTGCTAAATAGTTGCAAAATAGCTTCCAAATAGTTGCTGAATAGCTTCTAAATAGCTGCTAAATAGCTGCGAAATAGTTGCAAAATAGCTTCCAAATAGTTGCTGAATAGCTTCTAAATAGCTGCTAGCTAGCTGCTAAATAGCTTCTAAATAGTTTCTGAATAATTATTAAATAGGTGCTAAATAGCTGCTAAATAGTTGCAAAATAGCTTCCAAATAGTTGCTGAATAGCTTCTAAATAGCTGCTAGCTAGCTGCTAAATAGCTTCTAAATAGTTTCTGCATAACTACTAAATAGGTTGTAAATAGCTGCTAAATAGTTGCAAAATATTTTCCAAATTGTTGCTGAATAGCTTCTAAATAGCTGCTAGCTAGCTGCTAAATAGCTGCTAGCTAGCTGCTAAATAGCTTCTAAATAGGTGCTAAATAGCTGCTAAATAGCTGCAAAAGAGCTTCCAAATAGCTGCTGAATAGCTTCTAAATAGTTTCTAGCTAGCTGCTAAATAGCTTCTAAATAGCTTCTGAATAACTACTAAATAGCTGCTAAATAGTTGCTAAATAGATTCTAAATAGTTTCTGAATAACTACTAAATAGGTGCTAAATAGCTGCTAAATAGTTGGAAAATAGCTTCCAAATAGTTGTTGAATAGCTTCTAAATAGCTGCTAGCTAGCTGCTAAATAGCTTCTAAATAGTTTCTGAATAACTACTAAATAGGTGCTAAATAGCTGCTAAATGGTTGCAAAATAGCTTCCACATAGTTGCTGAATAGCTTCTAAATAGCTGCTAGCTAGCTGCTAAATAGCTTCTAAATAGGTGCTGAATAGCTTCTAAATAGCTGCTAGCTAGCTGCTAAATAGCTTCTAAATAGTTTCTGAATAACTACTAAATAGGTGCTAAATAGCTTTTAAATAGTTGCAAAATAGCTTCCAAATAGTTGCTGAACAGCTTCTAAATAGCTGCTAGCTAGCTGCTAAATAGCTTCTAAATAGTTTCTGAATAACTACTAAATAGGTGCTAAATAGTTGCTAAATAGTAGCAAAATAGCTTCCAAATAGTTGCTGAAATAGTTTCTAAATAGCTGCTAGCTAGCTGCTAAATTGCGTCTAAATAATTTTTGAATAACTACTAAATAGGTGCTAAATAGCTGCTAAATAGTTGGAAAATAGCTTCCAAATAGTTGTTGAATAGCTTCTAAATAGCTGCTAGCTAGCTGCTAAATAGCTTCTAAATAGTTTCTGAATAACTACTAAATAGGTGCTAAATAGCTGCTAAATGGTTGCAAAATAGCTTCCAAATAGTTGCTGAATAGCTTCTAAATAGCTGCTAGCTAGCTGCTAAATAGCTTCTAAATATAAATAGTTTCTGAATAACTACTAAATAAATGTAAATAGCTGCTAAATAGTTGCAAAAGAGCTTCCAAATAGTTGCTGAATAGCTTCTAAATAGCTGCTAGCTAGCTGCTAAATAGCTTCTAAATAGTTTCTGAATAACTACTAAATAGGTGCTAAATAGCTGCTAAATAGTTGCAAAATAGATTCCACATAGTTGCTGAATAGCTTCTAAATAGCTGCTAGCTGCTAAATAGCTTCTAAATAGTTTCTGAATAACTACTAAATAGATGCTAAATAGCTGCTAAATAGTTGCAAAATAGCTTCCAAATAGTTGCTGAATAGCTTCTAAATAGCTGCTAGCTAGCTGCTAAATAGCTTCTAAATAGTTTCTGAATAACTACTAAATAGGTGCTAAATAGCTGCTAAATAGTTGCAAAATAGCTTCCAAATAGTTGCTGAATAGCTTCTAAATAGCTGCTAGCTAGCTTCTAAATAGCTTCTAAATAGTTTCTGAATAACTACTAAATAGGTGCTAAATAGTTGCAAAATAGCTTCCACATAGTTGCTGAATAGCTTCTAAATAGCTGCTAGCTAGCTGCTAAATAGCTTCTAAATAGTTTCTGAATAATTACTAAATAGGTGCTAAATAGTTGCTAAATAGTTGCAAAATAGCTTCCAAATAGTTGCTGAATAGCTTCTAAATAGCTGCTAGCTAGCTGCTAAATAGCTTCTAAATAGTTTCTGAATAACTACTAAATAGGTGCTAAATAGCTGCGAAATAGTTGCAAAATAGCTTCCAAATAGTTGCTGAATAGCTTCTAAATAGCTGCTAGCTAGCTGCTAAATAGCTTCTAAATAGTTTCTGGATAACTACTAAATAGGTGCTAAATAGCTGCTAAATAGTTGCAAAATACCTTCCACATAGTTGCTGAATAGCTTCTAAATAGCTGCTAGCTAGCTGCTAAATAGCTTCTGAATAGTTTCTGAATAACTACTAAATAGGTTCTAAATAGCTGCTAAATAGTTGCAAAATAGCTTCCAAATAGTTGCTGGATAGCTTCTAAATAGCTGCTAGCTAGCTGCTAAATAGCTCCTAAATAGTTTCTGAAAAGTTTTTTTGGATGCGGAGGTCCCATGTCATGTGATTTTTTTTTTTTTCGGAGGCATTTTACAAATGACACGGGACTTATTCATGTTTCTGTTTGTTGCACTTTGTAGATGACATGGGAGTTTGCGTTTTTTTGGGTATGTCCGACAACTCCCATGTCATCTGCAGGTACTATATATATATATACACATAATCATATCAAAATCTTGAAACACATATTCAAAAAAATATATATATATATACCAGTAGTACCGCACAAGGCGGTGGCGGAAGTTTCAAAAATAGGAAACCTATAGGAAAGGTTGGTTGTTGTGCATCAAGGATGGCAGAGCGAAGCCACTGATGGATTGAAAGGTGCTTGATCTCTCTCACTCTTTCTCTCTCTTTCTCTGCCTATCTACCTACCTACCTATCTATTTTCTATGTATCTATCCAGCTATCGATCTATCTATCTATCTCTCTTTCTCTCTCTTTCATCTGTCTATCTGTCTAGCTGTCTACCTGTCTATCTGTCTATCTATTTATCTATCTATCTATCTATCTATCTGCTTGTCTGTCTGTCTATCTGTCTCCCTGTCTATCTATGGTGTAGTGTCATCCAGTCTAATGCAGTGTAGTGTAGTGTAGTGTAGTGGAGTGTAGTGGAATGTAGTGTAGTGCAGTGTAATGTGTGTAGTGTAGTGTAATTTAGCATAGTGTAAATTAGGGTAGCGGAGTTTAGTGGAGTGTAGTTGTAGTTGTAGTTGTAGCGTAGTTGAGTGTAGTGTAGTGTAATGTAGTGAAGTGTAGTGGAAGGTAGTGTAGTGCAGTAGTGTAGTGTAATGTAGTGTAGTGGAGTGTAGTGTAGTGTCATGTACTGTAGTGTAGTGTAATTTAGCGCAGTGGAGTGTAGTGGAATGTAGTTGGGTAGTTGTAATGTAGTGTAGTGGGATGTAGTGTAGTGTAATGTAGTGCAGTGGAGTGTAGTGGAGTGTAGTGGAGTGTAGTGGAGTGTAGTGGAGTGTAGTTGTGTAGGTGTAGTTGTAGTGTAGTGTAGTGTAATGTAGTGAAGTGTAGTGGGAGTTAGTGTAGTGTAGTGTAATGTAGTGTAGTGGAGTGTAGTGTAGTGTAATGTAATGTAGTGAGTGTAATTGAGTGTAATTGAGTGTAATTGAGTGCAGTGTAGTGTAGTGTAGTGGAGTGTAGTTGTGTAGTTGCAGTTGTAGTTGTAGTGTAGTGGAGTGTAGTGTAGGGTAATGTAGTGAAGTGTAGCGGAAGGTAGTGTAATGTAGTGCAGTGGTGTCTATCTGCCTACCTGTCTATCTATCTATCTATTTATCTATCTATCCATCCATCCATCCATCCATCCGAATCCATCCGTCTACCGTGTACTGATACGATCCTCGTATTCCTAAATTGAAACTTCAACAGCTCCTACCGTCTTAACACTACAAACTACAAACACATGACGAAATCTAGCACATCCCTCTGACGCATCTCCCTCACGGTGTCGCCGCAGTGTGTTTTTTTCCAAGCAGCAACGGACAAGACTCTTCGGCCGGGCTTGCAATGAAGTACAAATGCTTGAGCGCATCATTGTGCAGTCAGAAAAGACATACACGCTGGCATGTGTCGTGGCCGCTGCGGTCAGAAGCGCTGCGTGCCGTCAGCAGTGCCGCGGTGCGCATCGCCGCATGTGCCCCGCTCTTCCCGACGGTAACGACGCGGGCAGAAAAGCCACGCGTGAGGTCACTGCCATCTCTGCCACGCAGGCACATCCGGCATCTGCGAGGCATGGGTTGAAGCGCCACCGAGCAGCATCCGCCCGGGCAGCTTGCCGCTGTCGCATTTCAGGATGAATCCAATCAGGGTCGAAATAGCAACACTCATCGAAAAGCTTCAAGTACTCACGGCGAAGCAATTCATCCTCCGTGCGCCTCACCTGCGGCCACTCACTGTGGTCGTGCAAGATTTTCAAGACGGTAACGGCATCAGCAACGGTGAGATGCCTTCGAAGAGCGAGCCACATGGCAGGACTTTCTGCCAGGTCCTGCAGAAGGCTTCTCGCTTCCTCTGGCGGCCGAGAGGTTCTATCAAGGCATTTCTGCGTCGACTCAAGGGTGCGAGCATGCCACAGACACACGTCGGCGCTCCAAGATCCGGCGCGCCATTTCCTTGGGTCGATGGTTGCAGGCAACTGCTTGTTCGACATGCCAAGTAGAAGATGCGGTCAGAAAAGACACACAGCTCCAACAGGTGCAACGGGGAGGCAACAGGATTCCTACGGACATGAGAAGGCTAACCGTGATTATCATTTTTTTTGCTGCTGCATCCTTTGCTGTGCATAGGCGAGACATATGTCCACAACAACTACATGCTTCATGAGACGAAGTCATCCATGGCATGTTGCGGCAAAAGTGATCTGATGAATCTTTGTTCCCAATTTACACACTTGGAGGCGAAAAACAATGCAAAGTGGCATCAGTCAGAGATGTCCAACACGAACTTGACCCAAGGAACGTCGGTGAACCTAAAACCATCAAGATCAAACAAAGATCGTTTGAGACACAACCCGTGTTGAGAGAGCTAACCCGTCTTAAGTGAAGATGGACATTTTCGTGACCAAAATCCAAGCATCTACACATCATTCATAGGATGACAGTCATATCATCAAAATACCAACATATTGAACATATTGATGAATCCACCATGAAAGGACAACCGACATTCTCTCATCCAATGGACAGGTTCCTACCCATCTATTTCTATCTGTCTATGTCTCTACCCATCTATTTCTCTATTTGTCTTGGTATCTAACTATCTGTCTATGTGTCTATGTATCTATCTGTCTTTCTCGCCATCTATTTCTCTAGCTGTCTCTCTGACTATTTATCTATCTGTCTGTCTGTCGATCTATCTATTTATCTCTCTGTCTGTCTGTCTGTCTGTCTGTCCATCTATCTATGTATCTATCTATCGACCTGTCTGTGTATCTATCCATCTATCTATCTATCTATCTATCGATCTATCTATCGATCTCTCTATCTGTCTGTCTATCTATCTATCTCTCTATGTATCTATCTCTCCATGTATCGATCTATCTATCGATCTATCTATCGATGTATCTATCGATGTATCTATCTGTCTGTCTGTCTGTCTGCCTGTCTGTCTGTCTATCTGTCTAACCATCTATCTATCTGTCTCTTTATCTATCCGTCTATCTATCTATCTCATCTACCCAGCTGGCCTCTCTCTCTCTCTCTTTCATCTAATTACCTATCTATCTATCTATCTATCTACCTACATGTCTATCTATCTCTTCCTTTCATCTGTCTATCTGTCTAGCTGTCTACCGGTCTATCTGTGTTGCAGTGTCATTCAGTGTAATGTAGTGTGGTGTAGCGTAATTTAATGTAGTGGAGTGTACTGGACTGTAATGTAGTGTAATGTAGTGTACTGGAGTGTCCTGTAGTGTAGTGTCTTGAAGCGAAGCGACATCTGAACCTCCAAAAGTGGTCCGGACCTGGTGCGTTTTGTACATTTTGACTTGGAAATGTGCTTCGCGCCACAACGATGTGCACTTTTTCGACATCTCAACTTCCAGAAGTGGTCCGAACCCCTGGTGTTTTTAACATTTTGACTTCGAAATGTGCTTCGCGCCACAACGGCGTACACTTTTCCGACATCTCAACTTCCAAAAGTGGTCCGAAGCTGGTGTGTTTTGTACATTTTGACTTCAAAATGTGCTTTGCGCCACAACGGCGTGGAAATTTTCATCTCTCATCTGGCCAGCTGGCTCCGCACCCGCCGCTTTAGCGAGCCTACTTTTCGACCCTCCGGAGCCACAAATCATTGGAAAAACACAGTGTTTGGCGACTTTCCTACCCTTTCGCGCATCTGCATCTTCTTTCTTCTTACTCTTTCTCTTCTACTCTTCTTTCTTCTAATCTTTCTCTTCTCTCTGCCTCTTCCCTGCTCTGCTTTTCATCTGTCCATATTGTCGGAAGTTTGACTTCTAAACTTCCTTCGGTAATTATACAAATATCAAATATTCTAACTGCGTTAAAAAAATCAAAAAAAAACAGACCCCTCGCAGTTAGAATAAAACCATATACGTAAAGATCAATTAAAACAATATTCTAACTGCTGGCAGCTCACTATACATATGTACATACATTACATACATTACATACACTTCATGCATTACATACGTTGCATACATTGCATACATTGCATACATTGCATACATTGCATACATTGCATACATCTCATACATTGCATACATCACACACAGTACCTACATACTCTTTGTACATATATTACATACATGACATACATTACATGCATTGCACACATCTCACGCCTACATATGTACATATGTTACCTACATCACTTTTTACATACATTCCATGCATTACATACACTACATACAATAATGCGTTACATACATTACACAGATTACGTATTCACATGTACGTACATTGCATACAATACACATTACATACATTACATGCATTACATACATTACTACATTACATACATTACTTACGTACGTACATATATACATTACATACAGTACATACATTACATCCATTGCATACATTACATATATAATACATTACAATCATTACATACATGTCATAAGTTACATTCATGACATTTTTCAAAACATTACATACACTACATGCACTACATAAATTACATAAATTGCGTACATTACATGCATTACATCTCATACATTACATGCATTACATAATACAAACGTACATACATACATGCATGCATACATGCAAACATATATGCATCATCGCATTTATGCAACAACCTTGCTTATTATTGACATATTTGCATGTATAATACAATTACATATGCGGCGTATATAGATAGTATATATATATATGTTCGTGTGCATATATATATATATATGTGTGTGTGTGTGTGCGATTTTTTTCTCACTCACCCGGCCAACAAAAACAAACAACACAAACTGCGTAATTGAATTTGGCAACCATCACGCAGTGTACCAGCTTGTGGTTGTAAATCACTTTTGATCAACCTTTTTTTCTTTTTGTCCAAAGATGATGTGTATCATTTATATAAATATACCTCAAAATACCAAGTCCATCATGATCAAATGCATTATTGTTTTGGATGTCGTCCTGGCAAACCCATGTCCAACCTGTCGCGGGTCCGCTGGGACATCCCGTGTCGCTGGATGCACAAGTGACAACAGGTATTCCCATCAAATATTTTGCGTCACTAAAAGTATAGAACATACTAAAAAAAACATACCACGGACATTTTGTTCATGAAAAAGTATTTGTTACATTTTGTTACCCTTTGGTAATCAAGCACCACTATGAACAAATACGATTTTGAATCGGTAGATCATACATATGGGCCATTTTCATCCATTTTCTGCAGCTCAAATGCTCCATGTATGGATTATTTTCCTATATACATTTACCCCAAAAATTGCTCAAATATAGCTGAATTTTCCATACATGGAACATATGGGTAGCTGTATTAGTCTGGTATGCGTTCTTCTGTGCTGTTCAAAGTTTCCAGTGCCAGGTTGATGTCTTCATAGGTACTACACCAGGCTATAGCTACTGTGGCGGCTGGACCGGATGGCATCCAAGTGGAGGCCATCCGTGGGTGGGATATGAACGGGCTATGATAGTGGGATAATGGGATTGAAATGGATGCAATGTATGGGTTTTAAAAGCTCAAATGGTGGTAGAATCGAATTTTGAATCAATGTTTTTTTGGTTATTAGTCGGTTATACTATTTGCTTCAACATGGAGTATGGACAATAACCCATTTCTCTCATGGGTGGAAATCCATAGGTTTGTTTTCCGTTCGAACAAAAGTTACAATATAATATAATAGTGTTTTTCCATCGTTATGTCAACGTACTGGAAACTACAGATCTCCAGGCAAATCTTGATTGTCGATGTGCCAACTTGGGAGGTTTGCCTCAACAACCCACCAGATAAGTGTCCTTGGGAATCTACCTGGGCAAAGGACACTCTACAGTGACAGTTTGTAGATTTTTTTTTAGATCTCATGAATTTCCCAGCCATGCTATAGATCAATTCCTGTGCGTTTCCAATATCGTCGTATCGTACTTATAATTTAAAACGTTAAAGACATTTTGCTCCTATCAAAACGCTAGATATTTCAAGATATGTTGAAAAATCAGTTTATTGGTGGTTTGAAGCATTTTGTACAACCAACAGTCAGAAGTGTTTAAGGGTGATATTTCACGGGGTTTAAGCTCAGCCACCAGCCAAGGTGGAGCTCACTACCTGCTAGAGGCTGAGGAGATTCCGAATCCCAGCAGCTACCCTATGGCGGGACCATGGCGCTGGGGGCTTTCTGGGGGGGATTGGTCGAAATCTTGGTGAGACCTTGACAAAATCCTCTTGCTTCACTTTTTTTCATACTCCCATTGTTGGCATCGTGAATGTTGGAACTTTGTAGATTTCTGATGGAGCAAAACAAAGTTTTTTCGAACCTCGATACCTCGGTGCATCGAGGTTCGGAAGTGGACTGTCAAAAAATATCCTGAAAGGGAGCACGCCTTCTGATGTTGACACGGGAATCCTCATCATTTTGAGTTTTTCTTTAAGTGGGAATGTCATTTAGATGGAGGTCAATCAGGACAATTCTTATAGTTGATGATTCGCTTCCAGGAATTGCTGATAACCCCAATTATAGCTGGACACACCCTACTTACCCTGCTTATAACATGTTATAACTGGGTGCATAAGCTATTTTTATGCATCATGGGGAACCTGCCAAGTGAGGGTCTTTAGATTTTAACAAGACATCTCGATTGCGCCTTCCTTCTTGGGCCCTTCTGCGCCCGAATCCTTTGGCAAGCTCGCCAAATCTCTACACCCCACCAGACCCGAACACTATGCCAAATAAAACGTCAGATTTCTTGTAAGAAGATTTGCCAAATTGAGTGCGAGGAATATTTGTCAGATAGATTGCCAGATAGACTGTCAAAAAATATGCCAGATATAGATAGATAGGATGTCACAACAAAAAGCCAGATAAAATGCCAGATCTAATGCGAGATAAAATGCCAAATAGAATGTCATAATATGTGGCAGATAGCATGCCAGATGCAATGCCAGATGACATGTCAGAACAGAAGCAATAACACATGCCAGATAAGGTGCCAAAAGAATGCCATAAGAATGCCCGGTAACATGTCAGATAGAATGCCAGATTAAATGCCCGATAAAAATGTCAGAGCAAACGTGAGAGTGCGTATATAATTGAATTATATTGATATGATATCATGTGATGTGATATTATGTGATATGATACGATACTTTACGATATGATATGATATGATATGTATATCATGAGATAAGATGTCTGATAGTATGTCAGATAAATTCTCAAAACATTGGCCACATTGGGGATCATTTGCAGGAAGCAATTTATTCGGTGGTCCATATTGGTGTGGGCTCCTTGTGGGTGAGACTTCGGAATGGCCCCAGTTTTCTTTTCGGAGGGATTTCCGTCTTAAGGTTTTTACTTTTAGATCTTGGATATTCTTAAATATACTGATATACTGTGTATATATATATGATGTAGATCAATGTTTATGTTTTGCCACTGGCATGATTTTTTTATTGCGAAGAGCACGTGTTGCTCTTGTTGTTGTTCTTCTCCTTTCTCCTCTGATTTTTCTTCTTTTGATTTGTTTATTTTTGTTTTTTTCTCTTCCTCTTCTTCCTCTTCTTCCTGCTCTTCCTCTTTTTCCTCACCTGCCAGTGAGGACCCTCCAGGTATCCAGAAGAGTGGGCGCAAGTGATAAAATTGTTGGTGTTTGGAGGGCCTAGGGCCTAGGTATATAGCTAAACCATGTCAACCATGGTCCCCGGGACTAGACATTGCATCCTAAGCAACCCGGTTCAGCTGGCTGAAGTGGTACTGGTAGGGGCTCGTTGGGATTCCCTGGGGTGATCCTCAAGGTTTGATTCCCTGCACGATCCGGGTTGCTGGACTCCAAACTTCCAGGCCTCAAGCCACAAGAGGACAGTTACTATCATAAGATAGCGCTCTCTCCCTCTCTCTCTCTCTATATATATATGTATTTTTATATATGTATTTTTCGGGGTGGTTAAACATATATCCTTTGTGATGATAATCATTGAATTTTGTTTTTAAGTGCGTTATTCTAGTTGCCATCCGGTTATATAATTATGCCCCATTGTATTCGGATGGGAAAAACTGATGGCCGGAAAACGTGTGGCGAATCCCACCGTTGGCCAGTTGCATTACAAGATGGCGCACACGAGTGATGGTAGAGATGCGGGTGCTTTGGCCCATTATCAGCCACTCACCTGCAACGATTCCGAGCTGGGATGGGAGGAGGTGTGGGTTGTGGAACAAGTTCGTACTGATCCAACATAGGGAATCCATGAGGATAGGAGGTCAAGCAACAAAGGTTGGGGGTTAGCCGTTAGCCAGCAACAGTTGGGATTTATTCGGCAACAAGTGGAGTCTTGCCACGTTTAACCACCCAAAATTAGGATGAAACCAGTGAAGACACTGGACAAATTGATGATTTCACCAATCAGGGCCTCGACGCAGTGGTTGATTCACTGACACTTGGTCTTGTCCGAGATTGGGGATACCCTAAAACTGTTTTTTTCCTGTTGGGAACATGATGAGTAATTATTATTGAATATTATTGATTCTTTTTGATTAATCATCAAACTCTTGGGTGCCCTATTTTCAGACAAACCTGTTTTGGGTATGGGGCACTGGGAATGGGAGGGAAGGACATCATAATTCTGGGATAGTCATTGTGATGGCGACACCAACCGGTTGCTACTATAGGGCCCCATTACTTCGCCCAACGCACAAGTGCACACACGAGTCACACATTGGCACCTATTATAAATTACTACCTTCTGTTGGACTGAAAGGAAATACAGGTGACCCACACAATTTTAGAAGTTACATTAGATGTATTTTTCGACAAGTTATTTGGATAGATTTGCGTTTTCAAACGCATTCATCTACGCATTTGTTCGACTCATAATGTACACATATGTATATATAGCCTCGTCCTCCCTCTTGGAACTGCGCACAACCCGAATTAGATTGGTAAAACTTGTCAATTCCGGGACGAAATTTTGTCCCGGAATTGACAAGTTTCATTAGGGCTATCCTCATCATCATCATCATCATCATCATCACAACATCATCATCATCGTCATCATCATCATCATCATCACATCATCATCAGCAGCATTATATCATCATCATCTGCAAGTTCACATGAACGTTAACATCCCACCCCATCCCCCCCCCACCCCACCCCGCGTGTGCGTAGCATCAACTGCTCTGCAAGTTCACATGAACGTTAACATCCCACCCCATCCCCCCACCCCATCGTATGTAGTTCCAAGAGGGGGGACGAGCCTATATATACATACATTTATATATATATATATGCATTTATTAGCGATATGTATGTCTATGTGTACGCCTTTCTAACACAGCGCATGGTCACTTCCACATCCGACATTTCCATAGAACTATGCAGGGAACCCATCTGGCCATGTTGAAGGGCTCGCAAGCGATTCAGCAGAGCCAACTTGCAACCAGTTCCAACCTTTAGAAGCAGTCCAGTGTGTGTGTTCACTCATTGAAAATACAATCGCGCGAATATACATTTGTTTGACTCATGTGCATTTCGCATGGTTATACATTCATATATATATATATGATTATACATGTTTCTATGCTTGCCTGCACATACCAAACAAACGTAAACACTGATCCCATCCGGCAGATGTATCTTGATTTACGATCTGAGGAAAACCCCTTTGAGTTTGGCATGACATTTTCGAAGTATCCGTTCTCAGTGACCATCAAGAGAAGCACGAGTAGATGGGTCAGTTATATAGATAATTACATATGTGCATAAATAAATATATATATATTAATATACATACAGAGAAAAGAGAGAGAGAGAGAGAGTCACAGTCACAGTCAAAGTCCGAGTAGACGTTGTCCGTACATGGCAGTGCAAACCAGTTTTAACATGTTATTTCACATGGCAGCAGGCTGCGCACGACCACGTGGACTACCGTAGGTACTTTTCCAAAGGAACAGCAGAGAGTCGTATTTATTGGCCGCTGGCTGCACTGTTCCCCAGCAACCCCCTGCTGAGAAGCAGAAGATTTACATTTACATTGCGTCTATTCAGATTGGTTTTGAAAAGTGACACTGATTCCACTTTGGCTCTGCCGAGTCCATGAGAGGAGGATACCGAATCTCTGCTGCAGAACACAATAGTAGAAAAGCTTGATCAACAATTTTCATCCCAAATGTACAGGTACACTTCAAAGCGTCCTTTGATGCTTCCCCTGTCCCAGCCTCGCTGGACCAGGTTGAATGTGATAGGCATGAGTCCATGCAAGTCCACATGTGGTTTGCACAAATGATACCAAGCACCATGCCCTGTGTAAGAAGGGTGTACATACACACACACATGCAATACAAAGGGTGCATTTTGTCAGAAAGCCTTTCGGGCAGGACCCGAAGAGAACACGCAACTCCCAACAGTACCCACAAACCATAGCCACTTTGCCCACAACCCACGCGACATCTGGGGTATTCCAAGACGCAGTGGAAACACATATACGCACATCCATATGTATATGTATATATATATATATATACGTATAGGAAAGATGTGATCATGATGACCAAGCATATGCACTAATATGCATTGTTTTTTTATGCATATTGCGGGTGGGCGTGCCGAAGTGGAATGCAGCTCCGGAGTTCAGGCTGAGTTTTGAGAAGAAGAACAAGGAGACAAGTCTTCGGCTTTTTTTAACTGAGCCTGGGCAGAAAAATGTAAAACTCTCAGCAAATTTCAAATTTGTATGTGGTTTCAATCAAGCTGGTGCCCCAGTGAGTAAGTTGGTTTTAACTACTTCTATAACTAAAGTTATGGTAGATACCTATACTTAACGGGAACCTATTTGCAATCCCAATGGCCCACTTTACCCCTGGGATAGTGGTGGATTATCACTATCATGGTGGGAAGGACAATTTGAGGGCAGCACCCGCCCAAGGAATGTAACCCCACGTTCGGAGGTTCCGATTTACTTCAGCAGCAATTTTTTCTTGAGGCCAGGGGCAGTAGTGTTTGATGGTTCCCCTGTCAAAGTTGTTTTCGCATAAAGACGTTTCTGAATGGTTTTGTACTTTATATGTGTGTTTTTATGTGTTTTTTGGCGCCCCAGAGGCAATGGACAGGTTTATTGTGATGGGGAACGGCCAAAATGGGATTTCTAGTTTGCACAAGTTGGGTGAGACGGTGATACATTTATCTCAGCCCTCTCGGGACATGTTGGTGATTTAGCCTGCACCTGCACTGCAGCCATTCTCGCGATGATTATTATCTGCCAAATGTGACCTTAGGCGGGGTGGTGAGGGTAAGATCCTTTTCTACCTTTTGATGGTTTAATATAGCAATGTACAATGGCCTGTTTATAGATGATTTGATTTTCCCAAATTGTGATCTACATATATAGCCATATCAAACTTTCACAAGGTGTATTTGCTATTCGTTTCTCATGCATCAATGCTGTTATACGTTCTGCTGTTTGAGACCTGCATATATGCGTTTTCTGCACATGGACAGAGAGAATCAACACTAGAACAAGAAAAAAAAACACGGTACTCCCACAGAACATTGGCGGCCAAGGATGGCGGCCAAAACTGCATCTTTAAATGTGCAAAAAAAGGAACAAAGAATTACTTTCTTCGAGTGATCCCCACCGTGAAACATTATCCTGATATAGCTTCTGACATACCATCTGGAAGTATATATGGCATATTTATTCGGAATATTCGGACATTCTATCTGACATGTATTCTGACACTCTTCCCAGCATCTATTTGGCATCATTTCTGGCACAGGAGCTGGTGCTGATGGTGGACGCTGAGTTGTTTTTGTAGCCCCATCATCTCCCTATGCATGCTTACCACCTGCGTCACGGCCCTCTCAGTGGCATCTGAGATCTGAACATGCAGAACCATAGGTCTGACATTCTTTCTGGCACTTGAGCTGGCATTCTATCTGACATATGAATTATCCGACGTTCTATCGCATTCTATTTGGCATTTCATCTGGCATTCTTTCTGACATTCTACCCAGCATATATTCTGTCATGTTATTTGGCATATTTTCTGACATGTATTCCGGCATTCTCTCTGGCATTCTATCTGGCATATATTTTGGCATTCTATCTGGCATCAATTTTGGCATTCTGTCTAACGTTTTATCTGTCACTATTTCTGGCACTTGAGCTGGCATTCTAACTGACATATTATTTGACATTCTATGTGGCATTCTATCTGGCATTCTGCCTGCCATTCTTTCTGGCATTCTTCCGGGCATTCTCTCTGAAATGTATTCTGAGATTCTATGCGCCATTCTATTTGACATGTTTTCTGACAATCTATTTGCCATCCTTTCTGGCATTCTATTTGACATAATTTCTGACATTCTAATTTTTGTTCCTGGCAATCTATCTGACATAAACTCTCATATTCTATTTGGCATCTCCAATCTGGCAGCAATCTTTCTGGTATCTACTCTGACATGCTATCTGACATTCTTTCTGGCATGTGTTCGGGCCCGCGTGTGCCCAAATAGATCTGGAGCTCGCCCTAGGGTTAGGGTCCATGCGTGGGCTGAGCTGAAGCTCCCAAGAAGGTTCGGGCCCGCGCATGTCCAGGCTTCTGGGGCGAGTTTACTCCATTTTCCGCTTGGAGCCCACAGCGACCACGAACAGCGGAGGAAGGAAGGAAGGAGGGAAAAAGAGTTGCACCTTTGTTAAAAACTAGAGACCTTCACCTGGCAGGCGGGAAAAAAATCAAACAAATAGCAGTTCCTGAACAGGAAAGCAATATCGCACCGCAAAACGCACAATTTTCCGGATTGACTGCAGTCTAAATGAATTTGACCCAGTCGGCATCAGAATTCTATATACAATAAATCATTTGTGCACGACAATTATGTAAACCTGGTTCAACGGTGGTTTTCCTGCGGCATTTTGCGATTTATTTGGGCGTGATTCAAACGGTATATGGGCCCTCGAAGAAACTGGGCATTGTACATGTTTCAGGGTTGACAAGTTTGAGTTCAAAATTCAGGGTGCGCAGACCGTTTTCACGAGTTTCCACAATCGGATTCCCCGTTGAATATGACCATACTGGTGGATTTTGAGCGTTTTTGGGTCCCCCACTTCATAAACCACCATTTGACATCATTTGACGACAGTTGAAAGTGGTCATTTTTGCTGGAGTGTTTTCGGTCCGCAATGAGAACCGGCCCAGGAAAACTTGCGGGCATACAGCTCACAATACGGTTGCACTTGCACTTGGGAGCTGTGGCAAAATCGTGGTAAGAAAGTGATGTTTTGATATGTTTTGTTCGACCTGGCCAAGCCGCCAAGGCTCATTTTTTCCATGTTTCGAAAACATTCGAATTGTTTGGAAAGGGAAACTTCTTGAAGGGAAGGCCTTCGGGCGCGGGCCTTGCCCTTGTCTCAATAAGGAGCTCTTGGTGGATTCCAAGCACTGTAGCAACGTGGAGATCTTTGGTCAAGCACCCCGACCTCGGAGAATAAATGGAGTATGACTCGTAGCCACCCGTAGCCTCCAAAAAGATAATTAGAACGGCACTTTACCACTGCTTTAGCAGGAATTTACTGTTCTGTTGTATTTTTTGGCGGGTTGCTATCTCATTTCTGGGGTGACCCGACGGTTTGCTGCCATTTACGTGGCAATGTCTACCAACATTTAATCGACATACAAAATTAAATCGTTGAACAATAGATTCGGGTGAATTTGATGTTCGTGTTGTTCCAGGGTTTGCTCTGCAACTGGTGTTTTGCAAAAAAACACCCTCTGGCTTGCAGTCATGGGCTGTATGTAGAGACAGCTTCCACCAGCTACATTGATGGCAAGAAGCACATTTCTCTTAGAAGCGGCGGGCAGCAATGGCCAATGCTAGCAGGTTTTGCCTGCAACAGCGCTTGTCCAATGCTACCAGTTTGTGCCAGTAACAGTAGTGGCACAATGCTAGCAGTTTATGCCAGCAACAGTGTTGGTCTAATGCTAGCAGGTTTTGCCATCGTCAGTGTTTGGTCCAAAGCTAGCAGGTTTTGCCAGCATCAGCGCCATATTTTTTTAAACCGTCCATGTCCCATAGGTTTGCGCTGATATTTTCCAAATAATATCAAACATAATATCAGGGTAACATCAAGTTCTAACATCTGAAACCATTTAAGTAGTTTCAACATCGAAATTATGAGTTCTATCTGGTGGATAAGTAAAAACCATGTTATTGTCAAAGGGGTGTCCCAGCGCCATATCCCAGATCCAGCGGCCCAAATTCCACCATTAGATTCTGGGTTTGATGATGCATTTTATTTCGTCAACGTTATGCACATGGATGCGGGGTTTCAACCATTGTTTCCCACCCACCTACAAAACCATGGTACAGTTTCTTTATTCGAAAATATGTTCGGCACCACCAAAATTCCATCCCATACAGCCATGCCATGCGTACCTGAGGAAAGTGTTCCTAACTAAGCACATAGTAACCCGCGTACATGGTCACCCAGTAGCCAACCGGAACATTTTGGGAAATAGGTTTGTTGCCCCAAAATCATTATGGGTGGTGCTTCTGGGTGCGATGGGAATGGTATGCCTGGCCGTCCGGCCCAACTTCAGCCGTTTGTGATCCGTTTCTTCATCTCCTTGAAACCTTGCTGGGCTTGGACTTTTGTGGTCCGGAAACCCATTGGGTCAAGGTCTTCAAAAAACCCATAGTAATATTTTTTGGTTTGCTAAGGCCGCTTCATCTGGAAGGAAATGTCCAACCGAAAGGCCTGGTACTTACAAACATTTCATATATGAACAGTGAAGAGGAATAATGCAAATACATAACATAGGTATATGTAAATATGTATTTATAGATAGTTATGAGTAAATATGTTGGATTTGCCAATTTATCCAAACCATGCGTGTGTAACATATGAACTCTATGTACGTAGTTGATGGTTTGTGCATAACCTTGTGAGGCTTCCACGGCCTCGCCCCGCTCCCGATCTCCATGTTTATCGCTTCGCCGGTCGGACCAGAACTGAATTTCAGAAACTTCAAGGAAATTCACGCCATGCTGCTGGTCCATGTTGAACTCCCTTTCGCTAAGAACGCTTTCGATTGGTCTTCAGAGTTGTGGCCTCACATTTTTCAAGGGGTTTTCATGTGGAAAATCTTTGCCCTTTAGACTTCTGGTTTTGAGGTTGAAGGAGATTAATTCCTTGGAAAGGGTGCGTGCCAATCTCTCAGACTTACTCCGAAATATCAGCTTAGACCAACTGAAATCGTTCAAACTTACAGCTTTGCAAGGCCATTGCTCAGCCTTTGCAACTGCGAGACCCTGATACTGAAGACACCGAGGAAGAGGCGCATTCAAGTGTGGTTCAATCTCAAAATGCATAAATAGATGATTATAGATGTTCATATACATAATTATACATATATCCTTAGATGCCAGTTTCATGTGAAACCACATGTTTTCAACACCGCGGCAGATTCTCGATGTGGGCGATGTTATCCCAGAAACGGCCTTTGCCTCAACTTCATGGAATGGTTTCACCAATTTTTTGAAAGAATTGATTTGGGTTGTTTACTCAGGAAAAGGATTTGAAGAGAGAGGCATTTGTAGCTACTGTTCTGCACCATGTTTGGGATCTCAGTGAACACGCTCCACAATTTTTGTGACCTTTGCTGGACACCCCCAATATATATATACACATATCTCCATGTCAATAGTTTACCATATTTGGGGGTATGAGAATGATTAACTGCCACAAACGTGCTGTGCATCCCATTGCCCAAGCTCAGCCAAACGCTCAGCCACTCAGGTCCACTCCTTCCTGACCAGGGATGTGATCGGAGAAGCCCAGAAACAGCTTGATGGTGAGAGAGATTTTCATGGCTTAGACCTAAATTTCCTCTTGCCTTTGCAGTAGATGGCGATGCTATCAATGTTCAAAACGGCACACTGTTTAATCATGATTACAAATCTGAGTCAAATCTATCCATGGCTTCGTGGAAGGGAGCAGGAGAGTTAGGATCCCCTTCAGGGTCAGTCTGGAATATGTATACTGATCATGTTTATCCGTGTGAAGTAATCTTGTATCATTAATATCATTAATAAGGGATGATCAATGTTAGCCGAAACAAGGCGTAGAAGTCAATCAATCTCACCATGTGTAAGATTACAATACAACAGCAGCTCTGGCTAATTACCATCCCTGTGAGGAGCCCAAGCACAAAGTGGCCTCATTGTTTGCAGGGGTTCTCGGCTTGGAGCTTGGCCTTCGGCCGTCAATGGCTTAGATTCATTCAAAACGAATGTCTTAGCTGTTGAAGTATGCAACTAACCAAGTGATTCAATATCCCCAAGTTGTTCCCGACTAGCCAAGGTTCGTGAAAGTTGCCTCCTATGTGGCGTTCTCAAAACAAGTTGTAATTTCTGGTAGTCGGTCAAAACCATTTTCCTTAGTTTGAACCGTTTTGACCAAATTCAGCCATCAGCCAATTGCTTCAGGTGGAGGTGTCACCCTTCTGCCGTGACGTTATAAAAGCCCGCATCCAAGACCAGCTAGCGGACCCTGGTCCCATTTTGGAGGACATCAAGCAGGTTTCGGCAGGGGACTTGGGCGATGATATCGATGGCTTTTTGGCTGGATTTCCGTGTCAGGACAAGAGTGAAGATGTTCAACCAATCAAGAAAAAATGAGGCCACACTATCAACCATGCAACCTCTGTTAGATGTTCTGCTTTTGGTCAGGACATCTCCTCCGCAGGGAACCAGAACAGCATGCAAGGGTCGAGGACCATTTTGATCAGAGAAGTTTTTCGCTTACATGACGAGTACAAAACCAAAGGGCGTCCCTTGAAGCTTGACATGTATGAATAATCCTTTCATATTATTTGATGACAGCTGTGTACTCCACTTGTTCAACCCCTATTGATCAGCA
Source organism: Cladocopium goreaui (assembly GCA_947184155.2). Lineage (NCBI taxonomy): Eukaryota > Dinophyceae > Suessiales > Symbiodiniaceae > Cladocopium > Cladocopium goreaui. Next base: position 10,912 of record CAMXCT020001185.1, on the reverse strand, counting down.
AGTATCTAAGGAAGTCTTTGGTCCTTGAGAATGTTGGCGCGATCCTGTCCACCAAATGCAGAGACTGTATGGAATATGTTCTCTAGGCCCCTCACCATTTTAGAATGCCACCGCCAACCATGAGTTTCCTCCCTTCTGCCTTGCCAGGCTGCCAGCGACCGGAACCTCAGAGTCACATATTGTTCGGTCAATGGGCACCAGATTGGTGCTCCGGTTGGAGCCTCAATCAAAATGAGCCCGAAGTGTTGAATGCATATATGAACATTTGTTTGTGTGGCTTCCTGACTTTGAGCTTAGATATGGCGACAAAGAGTTTTCTTTCTCTTGGCGGATCCAAACTTCAAGTTTTTTGAGGACATTCGCATCTGTTTGTTGTGTTCATCATCAAGTCATGAATGGCAAGTATTGAGTTGTGTCCACAATCATGATTTGGATCATGTCACCTAGTGGACGAAGCAACAACCAACCGTGGCTGGCCAGGATCACAGGATGCTGCCCGTAGAGGAACTACAGTCATGGCCCCAGAAAACTTGGATGGCATCCCAAAAAAAGCCACCATTGCACAAATGGCTTTCTGCAACCCAAAGCAATGATCAGAAAGACCGGTTGGCTGCATGCGGTAACATCGTTGTACCAGCAATGGCGTACTTCGGTATGCATTGCATATTTTCAATGTGGCGTTGAACCACCGATGGCCTTAATTCGATTTTGATGTCATCGTAATTCGATTGTCATTTGATGGATATGGTCACTTCCCACATCCGTGAGCCCTGCTGCTTGAGCGCTGCACTTGGGCCGTGAGCGTGGGTGGCTTCAGATTCAGCTTGATCTTTGGGGTGGAAAACACAAGGCAACCGGTTGACTCGGCGCCCTTGTAAGGGTGACGAATTTGAAATTCTGATTTTTGAGGGTAAGAGGCAAAATGCTGGTATTTGCAGGAGTCGTCAAAAAATGTTTGCAAAATGGGCATTCATTTCGATTGGCAGGCGTGTGACTCAAGAATTGGCTGACTGATAAATATAAATAAATATATATATATATATGCTGGAGAATTGAAACTCAGAAACCTATATATATATATTATAGTACAATACAATATAACATAATATGATATGATATGATATATAGTATTAAAATATATATTATAAAAATGTTGCTGGTACGTCATTCTAACAGCTCTCATTCTAAGTGTTCCACTGAAAATTTTGGAAATTGAAACCTCATTCTAAGTTTCAGTTCCAAACTATAATTGTGCCTTGTAGTATCCAACCGACTTGCAACCCAAAATCATAATGTTCCATGGTAGGTGCAAGAACACCATCGTGGTTTAGTTTAAGTTTTGGAAAGGACACCAACACAAATGTGGGTAAAAGTACAGGTACAGCAGCTCTGATTACTAGTGGTCATATGATCATTAAATCATAAGGGAATTATACTGGTTACTTGGTTAATTTCACAGTTTGGGTTTATGACCTTTTTTTTGACCCATTGGCACCAGCTAGCGCCAGCCAGGATGAAAACCATACAGGCCCACAAATAAAGCGAGATTAACTTCAACCAATACTGTTTTCTTGGCGTTCATTATCATTATGTACCAGGATGTGTTTGAAGTTCTTCACCGTTGGATCGTTATATAAGGTCTTTACCCCTTTGATCATCCAAATGGAAAATGGGCCAACCATCTTCATGATCTTCGTTTGTCCTGTGTTTTACTATTGGTGCGTGTTTGTTATATTTTGTTAATATGGACCCCTGGAGGGGTGGAGCATTGGTACCCATAGTTGTAATATATAGTATCATCATAATTCTCATAATTATCATACTGGGAAATGATTGGCCACCATATCATTGATTTACTTCAATGTCAAGATACCAAAAACGGGTAGCCGTGGCCACTGTGTCAAATAATAGTTCCATCCATGGCTCATTTTTTCCAAAACCATAAACCACGCATTGGACGTTCTAATGGGCAGGGTTCGTGCACACAATAAACGCAGGGATAAACGTGTTGACCCCCCTGTATTTATATACCCTTACAAAAATCATGTGCGTGTACATATATAATATCAATATATGATATATATATATAGATAAATCATCTGAATAGTTGCTGGCAAAACTGCTAGCATCGCGCCAAACTTGGCAGCATTGGACCAAAGCTCTTGTTGGCAAACACTGCTAGCAGTGGCCATGTGGTAGCATTGGACCAAAGCTCTTGTTGGCAAACACTGCTAGCGTTGGCCGTGTGGTAGCAGTGGACCAACGCTGTTGTTGGCAAACACTGCTAGCATTGGACCAACACAGTTGCTGTCAATGCTAGCGTTGCTGCTTTATCTGTGTGGTATAGCAAAACCCCAGTTGCAGAGCAAAACCCGGAACAACAGGAACATCAAATGTGATGAAATTCTGCCGGTGTACCAGTTTCAAATCACCGCCTCAACCCTTCAAAGGCAACCCCAAGAAGTGTTTACTTGGAGGTTCTTGGGAAGTAAAGGACAAGTGATTTTCTGCTATGCATGGGGATATATTGAAATGATATGAAATGACAACCAGCTAGCACATGATTTCTTCAGTGTCTCTAAGGTTGCCAATGGGTTTATCAACCACAATGAGGATCTTTTTCATAGCTCTTGAAAGCCAGCTTCGTGGGGTGCATTCTGCGGCAACTCTAAAGCCAGGCCCCAGGAACATGATGCCACACTACAACGGATGGAATCCCAAGTCATGGTTGAACTCACTGCAGCTTTTTGGGAAAAATCTGGGAAATAGATATGGGAAATAACTCGTCATAGGTTCATCAAATTCACCAAAACGGAGAAACTGAGTAGCTTCTGCAAGGGTCCCAGGGATGATTCGAAAGTTAAACCGTATAGATGCTCGCGTCTCCAGATGATATTAGATAGATAGATCGATAGATGGATGGATAGATAGATCGATAGACAGATATATAGATATATACTTAGATATTATAGATGGATAGATCGATAGATAGATCGATTTTACATAAATTATAATCGAAGGAAGTTTAGAAGTCAAACTTCCGACAATGGACAGATGAAAAGCAGAGATGGGAAGAGTCAGAGAAGAGAGTCAGAGAAGAGAAGAGAAGAAGAAAGATAAAGTCTCAGAAGAAAGACGATCCAGGTCCGCGAAAAGGTAGGAAAGTCGCGAAACACTATGTTTTTCCAATGATTTGTGGCTCCGGAACGTCGAAAAGTAGGCTCGCTAAAGCGGCGGGTGCCGAGCCCGCTGGGCAGATGAGAGATGAAAAATTGCACGCCGTTGTGGCATGTTGTGGCGCGAAGCACTTTCGAAGTCAACATGTTAAAAGCACATAAAAGCACCACATGTTCGGACCACTTTTGGAAGTTGAGATGTCGAAAAAGCGCACGCCGTTGTGGCGCGTTTCAAAGTCAAAATGTACAAAGCACGCCAGGTCCAGACCACTTTTGGAAGTAGAGATGTCGAAAAAGTGCACGCCGTTGGGGCGCGAAGAACATTTCGAAGTAAACATGTTAAAAACCCTACATGCTCGGACCATTTTTGGACGTTCAGATGCCGTTTCGCGTGGCAGATGCATGGGATTGTGCACCTTGTCAAAAAGTGAGCAAAACGTGAGGGTTTTGTGGCATTTCCAAAAACGATGGCAGGCGTGGGACATGTGAAGAGGATCTGCAAAGATGCATTTTCCATGGCAGGCGCAGTACAAGAGACATGTTCATCAGAGCTGTTAGGAGGTCCGGGCGCTGATTTCCTGAGACGGGTTGCATTTTGGAGCATCAGATCTTCAGTTTTGGGAAGATGTGATTTTGCGTGACAGGCGCAGCACTTCGTATGACCTGGCCTCACTTTTTCGTGGCAGGCGCAATACTTTAGACAGGTGGAGTGGAAAAATCGCAAGTCATTGGTACGAGGCCGTCAGCTCTGCACTCAACTTTTAATTTTTGAAGGAAGTCTCGCAGAATTGCTTCCTTTTTGATGTTGTCAACTTCTAAAAACGAGGAAGTCTCGCAGAATTGTTTCGTTTTTGACGTTGTCAAGTTCAAAAATTAAGGAAGTCTCGGAGAACTGCTCCGTTTTTGATGTTGTCAAGTTCAAAAACTGAGGAAGTCTCGCAGAATAGCTTCGTTTTCAAGCTTGCAGATAGACAGATAGATCGATAGACAACTACAACTGCAACTACAACTACAAGTTCCACTACACTACACTGCTCCTACAACTACACGTGCAAATATACTACGCTACATTACACAACATTAATTATACTACACTACACTAATTACATCTAATTACATCTAATTACATCTAATTACACTAGGCTACACTAATTACACTAATTTCACTAATTACACTAATTACACTAATTACACTAATTACACTAATTACACTAACTACACTAATTACACTAGTTACACTAATTACACTAGTATTACTACTACTACTACTACTACTACTACTACTACTACTACTACTACTACTACTACTACTACTACTATTGCTACTACTACTGCTACTACTATTGCTACTGCTACTGCTACTGCTACTGCTAATCACTTCTACTACTACTGCTACTACTACTGCTACTGCTACTACTACTGCTACTACTATCACTACTACTACTACTACTACTACCACTACTACCAATACTACTACCACTACCATTCCCACTACCAAAACCACTACCACTACCACTACCGCTACCGCTACTGCTACTGCTATACTGCTATACTGCTATACTGCTATACTGCTATACTGCTATACTGCTTACTGCTATACTGCTATACTGCTATACTGCTATACTGCTATACTGCTATACTGCTATACTGCTATACTGCTATACTGCTACTGCTACTGCTACGACTACTACGAGTACTACGACTACTACGACTACTACGACTACTACGACACACCAATACGCTCATTAAACTGCAGCACGAACTACACTACAGTCCACAAAACTACACTACACTAATTACATTACATTATGCTACAACTGCAACTATACCACTACATGGCACTACACGGGACTACGCTACAACAACTACACTAGTTTACACTACAATACACTAGGCCACACGACACTATACCACGCTACAGTACACAACACTACAGTACACTACAATACACTACACTAATTACTCGACACCACAGCTACAACTGCAATTACGCTACACTAATTACACTACAACTCCACCACACTACAACTACAACTACAACTACACCTACACTTACAACTACAACTACAACTACTGCGCTACACCATTACTATAATTACTACAATTTTGACAATTACAACTTCAACTACACTTCAGCTACACTACAACCACGACTACAACTACAACCACAACTACAACATTACAACTTCAACAGCTTCAACAACATCATCACTACAACTGCAACTACAACTACAACTACACATGCAACAACTGCGCTACACCACACTACATCCAGGAGTTGTGAGTGAGGTGACCGCTGCAACCATTGCAGCCACTCCAAAAAGCACAACTCCAACTCCAACCACCTTTCGGTCCATCAGTGGATTCGCTCTGCCATCCGTGAGTCACAACAACCGACCCTTCCTATTGGTTTCCTATTTTTGAAACTTCCGCCACAGCCTTGTGCGGTACTACTGGTAAACGTTCTGTGGAATGTACTATTCTGCCAAGAGTTATATGACTTTCTCTTTCGCATATGATTGAGGTTAGACACGAGACATGCATACAACATTTGAATTACATAAATATATATATATATTTATATTTATATTTATATATACACAAGATAGGTGCACTTATTTACATAATGTCAGCCCCGGATCAACAAACCCTGGTTGCTTGATTAGGGGGTACCACCCCAAGTAGTGATGTCATTTGCATTCGTTTGCTACTAAACTGGTAATCACCCCAATCAAGCAGCCCAGGGGTTTCTCAAATTCCAGGGTTGACATTGATCTAATTTGGTCTAGCATGCGAATCAAGGACGACATCAACGGCTGGCTAAGGTCTATGTCTGGGGGAGCCGTAATGGACAAAACAAGGACGCTTGTGACCGACAACGGCATTTTTGCAGTCCTCCTTCAGAAAAAATGACGAGCAAGAGCACAATATCTACCTATTCAATTAATTTTTCAGTTCACGCTCATGCTGTATGACTCATACTGCACATCATAAATTTGATGAACATTGTAGCAAGGTCACTACAACCAAAAATGATGCTTAGTGTTGCGGTTTGTCTCAATATGACCTTATTTCAGGAGAGGTGTTTGGAATTAACCGTGTGGTTCCGGCTTTGTTTACATGTTTTAGCACAGTTTAGGACCATTTTGCACCCCTAAACATTGCGATATTTATTTTGTTTGTGTTTCTCTGATGTGATTGGATTATGGGGTGGGGTGAGGGGTAAGAACATTCAATAACATGTTTTGATCTTAATCCTTTTTACTTGTTGCTACACAGTAAGCTAAATTTCTTCTTGCACTTGATGCTACGCTAGAACCACCTTTCGCACGCGTTGCTATGCTGCAAGTTTCTTTTGCATTTCTTGCTACGCTTGAACTTTTTCAAAGCAATGATTGTCGTATCACACCACTTCTGCGAGGCTAAGATACCAATTTCGTCTAGTTTAGTGTTGGGAAGCACCAAATTGCCAGACTTAGCACGGTTTAATATCAGCACGTGTCCTTATGGTTGGTAAAGCATTGTGTCATGCTTGCCAGTGCGCACGGTGGTGGAGAAACTAATTGTGTCAGGATGCCTGTGACTATTTTTTCTTTTCCCGCACGCACACGCACACACACGATGACATGAGATGGAGTGAGACCTCGTGTTTCCGCAACATGGTTCAAAGCGAACCTTGGATGGGATTGTGAAACCATCGGTGAGAACCAACGTGATCCCAGCGTCCCAGGATCATGTCACTGTGAAACCAGAAGTGTCATCATTGGCTGGAGACTTCTAATTCAACCTCCACCCTCCTTTTTTTTGCAAACTAGTATAGTTAAAATCATTTGTTTTGTTGAAATCCCGTCACACACACACAGTTATTTTTATTATATGCTGTTTTCTGAGCAAACCTGAGTGTACAGAGTAGTGTATATAGGCTATTCGACATTTTCAAACCATATGTATGTTGTATCCACCTTTTTTCCTACGACCTCGATATACGGATACATGCAGAAAAGAGAAAGAGAAAGCGAAAGAGAGAGAGAGAGAGAGAGCGGGGGGGGGGCCTCTTGCTTTTGCAATGTGGCATCTACAAAGTAGCCAGTCGTATGATGTTGTATTTGTGCTTTATTGCGCATGATGTTTCTGGGCACAGATCATATTCAAGTGTACATTCCTACATTTAGATATGTATAATCCCTTCCTCCTAATACTAAACGTCCCTCTAATACTAAAAACAGGCGTCCATCTCCAGTTTTGGAAAATTTCAGTTTGGCCAATTTGACTTTTAATTGATCCCCTTTAGAAAACAATTTAAAAATCAACCTATCATTTGTGGGTTTTCCCCCCTAATACTAAAAACTACTCAACCCCGGGGTGTTTAGTATTAGGGGGCTAGTCCCAACCCCCTAAATCCAAGCTGCCTGGCTGCCCTACCTGACAGTGTTTTGTAGACACGAAACTGTCTGGCTGCCTGAAAGCCACCCCTCTGCCTTGCTGTCTGCAAGGTCTTTCTGAGCTGGCTGGGGTCTTGAATTTTGAAGATCCCATAAGCACCTATGTTAAGGGTTTCCCTTAATTTCAGGGGGTTAAAAAACGAATTCAAGACTCCAGCCACTGTACTTCCTGGCTGACTGGCTGCCAAAGCTTAGACTGCATGCTTTCCCTCGCTGGCTGCCTTCTTCTTTCTGAGCTGGCTGGAGGCTGGAGTCTTTAATTTATATATCCCAGAGATATAATTGATTATCATTAATTATGTCGTAAAGGTTTAAGAGTAATTAATGAATAAGTATCCCCATTAAAGACTCCAGCCAGCTCTCCACTACGCCTGCCTGGTGCTCACTGTCTGGCTGAGCTCCAGGCCTTGCCAGGTCCTGTCTGAGGGCTGGCTGGAATCTTCAATTTATATTTCCCGCAAAACAACAATTATAGTTATTATATATTTCTTTAGTTTTAGGAGGTGAAACATTTACTAGAACTAATTCATTATTCAAGATTCCAGCCTGCCTCTCTGTCTGTCTCCCCGCTGCTGTGCTGTCTGCCTGCCTCCAGCTGCAGAAGGACTGGAAATGAAAGCAGTGCTGCAGAAAAAAAACAAGCAACCACATATACATAGCTATATATATATATATATATAATATATAGTTATATATTTAATATATTGTATATATATAATTATTTAATATATTTAATATATGTCCATATTTAATACTTAGTATTCATTCTTTCTTTCTTTCTATCTATCTAGCTAGCTAGCTATCTACCTATCTATCTATCAATCTATCTATCTATCCATCAATCGATCTGGCTGCACAACTGATTTCAAAGCTGCAACTCTCTCTGCTGCCACAAGCTGCTCTGATTCAACTGTCTCTCCCTTTCCCATTTTTCAGCCAAGCTGCTGCCTGCACCACAAGGGCAGCCAAAGCTGCCTCGCCTGGCTGCACTGCTGCCTGCTCGCCTGGCTGCTGGGCAGGCTGCTCTGGCTGCTGCGCGACTTCCTGGGCTGCTGCCTGCGTGGCTGGCTGTTTCAGCTGCTACTGGCGTTGGCGACTTTTCTGGCTGGTTGGCTGGCTGGCTGCCTGTTCGCTTGAACCAACAAGCAATGGAGGCTGCCTGTCTGTGGACCTGACCCGCTGGACGCTGGATAATTACTGATTAACTATCTCCCTCATGAAACTCCTAATTACTGTCAACACATGAAACCCTCATGATTATTACATATACACGTATATTTGAGTATCTATCTATATATATATATAATTACATATGTATCCAATTATAGAGATGTTTATTTAATGAACAATTAATCCCTTCCTCCTATATAATTAATGACAAACATGAATTCGACTTTGGTTGCCTAATACTAAATACCCACCCAATACTAAAAACTACCTGCCGTGTTTAGTAATAGGGGGGGGGGCGTTTAGTATTAGGAGGAAGGGATTACTCCTGGATCTTCAAACGGGCACTATTTTTTGCTCTTTTGGAAATTTGATACACTTTTTTGTCAAACAGGCAGATCTCAGAAGAAACTGACCAAATGGCCTGCTTTGCCAAATTTATTGATTTCTGTTCATTTCCGCTATTCGTCCCCACAATTACTGGCAACTCTATTCGAGACATTTTTTTTGCATCAACAGATGATAATTCTGATGGAGATTGAAATTGGGCGTTCTTTTGTTGAACAAGTTGCCAGCCAGATGTCGAGTGGAGTCTTGGTGTTCACATTCTACACCAATAGATAAAGATAATAAAATAAAACACCGGACAGTTTTGACTGCAAAACGGGCGCAAAATCCCAACAAACTGGCACAAATATCCGCAAAAGGGCGCAAATCAGGAAAAGTGCTCATGTATGCTATATTTCCTACAGTTAGGAATTTGTGTTGCACAGTGCAAAAAGGCTCTTGCCAGCGGGTAACAATGGGTTTTATTCTTTTGGTAGGGAAGTGCAACTCCTTCTGCAAAGGTTTTCCATTGCGGATCTTGACTTTTGTGGTGACGAAATCTGACCGGCTGACAATGGACCGGGTTCTTTTGGTGGGAAGCGGGCAGTTCTCAAACAAAACAAGTCAATCGGTTTTTTTTGGTTGAAACGACAAAAATCACAAACAGGCAACATATGTTGCTCTTTTGAAGATCCAGGCTAATATACACGTATATATAATAATAAATGCACATCATGTATTTTGAGATTGAAACATCTTAATGCTGACAGGTGTACCTTTTCACATGTTTGTTTTGAGGGCCAAGGCATCAACGCGCGCAGATATCTTGACTTGGCCTGCCCAGCATTTGCAGAGTTGATCCTGTTGAAGATGAAGATCTTGATTCACTTTTTGCCACGTTCCCAGAAGTTTCACGAAGGTTTTCCAATGGCCCTGGGAAATTTTCAAGAATCTGTGCCTTTGTGTTCATTGCCTTTTGTGTTTGTTATCTTTGTGTCACTGGTGTTTTGTTGTCTTTATAACATCCATTTTGTGCGTTGCATGATGGCATCAGTCATCAGAGGAAAGATATCTATGTGCCATTGTGCCATGCATCAGATTTTCCCAACATTCGCAACTGTTTTGTTATGTTTTGTTTGTGTATATAAACGTAGTAGGCGTCAAATGTGCCTTATGTGGCCGGTTCCTGATTGAGTGGTGTGATCCGCTTCTTGTGGAGGTGTTCTACCTGCTACCTTTTTTTGACGTGCAGAATCAAATATCCACCTGAGGAAAAATGCTCTGTAACTCACAGGGCAATGCAATCAAGAGCAAGCAGCCAACATGCGGGGGGATGGGATCATTCCAACCAACACCAACCATTTTCATCAATTTTCCAGATATCGATATACTAGTTAACCAGGAGAGCATTTTATTTTTTTCGGTGCAAATGTTGGGCCGGGCGGTATTTGGAGTAATTATGTTAAATGAGTGTTTTAATTCCCTTAAGTTCCTTAACAAAGACTTACACCCTGTACCCTACGGAAACATATGTCTCTTCAGTTTTTCGATAAGTTCATGGGTTTCCAATACAAATTCCCTCTATTTCTCAAAGGGTTCAGCGCTTGCCTCATTGGATTTCTTTGCTCCAGGACACGAACCCTCATCGAGTACGCAGCTTTGCGGGCTTCTGCACCCCGGCGAACCTGGAAGATCAGGTGTGATCAGATGTGCCCAAGGGGCACAATAAGAATTTCACAGCAATAATTGCTCTAGTAAGTGGGTTATAACCCAGTTACATATGGGACAACCATGGAGCAC
>CAMXCT020001184.1:132681-170181 GCA_947184155.2 Cladocopium goreaui | reverse complement strand
CACAGAAGGGTTTTGAACTGGGTGATTTCAAAATCTATTGACACGCATAAGTGGGGCCAAACAACAGAAAACACAGAAGGGTTTTGAACTGGGTGATTTCAAAATCTTACACCAGTACAGTAATTATATGGTATATAGTGGGGTTGTTGAGGGTGAGTTTAAAAAGTCTTGAACAAAAACCCTGCTAGAACTATATGGGGGTTTCCTAAAATAGGGTACCCCCAGTTATCATCCATTTATAGATGGGATTTTCCATGAAATAAACCATCCAGCTATTGGGCTCCATTTATGGAAACCTCCATAGCAATGGACTGCCATAGCTTACCTTCAGGATCATCAGGACATTCCGAAGTCGACACAGACATGACAGCCACTGACTGCGTTTGGTTTTGCAATAGAACGCATTTTTTTTTTGAATTTCTACGTTGAATGGAGAAAAATAGCAGACATTTTTGAATACGACCTGCAAGGCTGCAAGACAGATCTTCCAAGAGAAGACGTGTCCCCTTTGAAACATCGACATCTTTCCATTTCTTGGGATCTGATGGACGGGACATTCCCGCAAACTCAGCGGCACAACAGCAGAAACCACAGTACTTCCCGCCACGTTTCCCTTCCTTGGCATGGCTGATATGGATGAGAATCTTGGAGAAGTGGTGAGATGTTGTCGCCATATCCAGCTGTGATGAAACACGACTTCAAGTCACTGTACTTTTTGGATGATATCATCTGCAGATATCTAATGATGGATGTCCCAGCAACGGTTGGGCTCGCGAGATGAGTATCTAAGCTTGTACTTCTGAGTTGGTAGTGACCATAGTTTCTACTCAATCACTTTTTGGAGTTATCATGGTCACCCAGCATGCGGGCCTCATTTCTAGACTTGCCACCTTCTAAACGAGTGACAGGATTTAGATGCCCCAAATATCCCGTGTCTCAAGAGTTGCTAGGTGTTTTTCTTGCACTTCAAGTTTCAAGGGAAGTCAACCTGGAAGATTGACTATCGACGATGTTCCATGAGTCAACCTGGCCATGTCAGAAAACCACCGCTCAACAACAAGCGACCTAGGATATGGTCGGAGATGCAGCGGGAGCAGAAAACCAAGAGCTTTGCAAAGACCAAGGCATTGATTTGCAATGACAGGGTTTCAATAGGACTCTGCTCCGATGGTACTAGGTACTAGGGTTAAGTCCTTGCATCGTGTGTTAAGTCGTAGCGGATGAGCGTCTGCCTTGCGGAAAGGCATATTGGGGAGCATCATAGTATAACATATTGGATAAGCTATGTATGTTGTTTCTATGCTTAGATGTGTGTCTACCATGCGTTGCTTTGTTTTCGCAACATATATGTTTGTGAGGATTGGTAAGGTTCAAATATGATAGAATAGCATGAAATAGTATGTAAAGTGATGTATTCTGGTGTATCACGTTTAAACATTTTGGGTTAGTCATGTATGTTGTCTTTGCTCTTGGATGAGTGTGTGCCATGCGGTGCTCTTTTTTTTCGAGGTTCTTTGTATTTGTTTTTTTCGTTTTTGGATGAGCGTATTCCACGCGCTCTTTGCTTAGTTCTGTATTTGTTTTTTTCGTTTTTGGCTGAGCGTATTCCACTACAACTGCTAGCTGAAGCCGAAAATCTTCCAGCTCCAGGATTTGGGTAAGGGTCTGTCCCGGGTAGTTTTTGACCTCGTTTGGTACCTCGTTCGGACCTCGTTCTGACCTCGTTCGTGACCAGCCTTTGTTTGGTCTTTTTTTAGTATGTTTTGTTGATTGCTTTTGCTTGCCCTGTCCGTGAAAAACCAACTGTAATCTGACCATGGTTCCTGCGCTCGCGTTTCCATGGTGTTTGGCATCGCAATTGCCGTTCCTAGACATCTTCAAATCATGTCTGTGACATTGGGTTTTCACTTATGAACTGTACCCAACATATCCATCGTCAACGCGCGTTTCCATTGTAACTTGTACACAAAACATATGTGCAAAACATGCCCTGGACATATACCTTTCACCGTCAGGCCATGCTAAACAGAACAACAAGGATCCTAAAATCCATTGCATTCCGTACGCGTTTCCATGGTGAAACCATAAAAATGCTATGACTTAAACGGAGCTGCTATGACTTAAAACGTTCGCAGCGTTTCCATGCGAAAACAAGCCCCCTGCAATGACTTAAAACGAAATGCTATGACTTAACCCTTCCACTTGTACCATATGGATCAAAACCGGTAGCATATTTGATTGGAATTTAACCAACAAAAATGGGGGTATAATGGAATAGAGGACATACCAGTATAACGTAATTGTATAATACACATATCATATATTGTCTATATATATATTATATATATAACCATCAATATGATGATTTGGTTGGATGAACATCCTGAATTCCCAGCTGTTTTGGTGAGAACAGAAGGGTCTTGACGGGTTTTGACCCATAACCGGTGGTTTTGCCTCCATTTAACTTGTTTTCACCCCATGGAACCGCTATAGAAAATAAAACCGCTCAGGATGAATCACTGTGGCGTATCCAACAAGAATCTAAGGATAGCAAGGAAGCCATGGTTCGCTGGTTGAAAGTCGAGGATGCGCCATTCGGGTCGTTCCATGGTGAGAATTTGTTCTTGTGCTTCTGGGAGAATACCTTACAACTGAATACAGCGTAATTACACAATTATCATCCCTTCAACCAATATATATATATTATATGTATCTACATGTATATAAATGTATTTGAATATTTCTCTTAGCAAACGTATGTTTTATTAGTTTCCCACATGCCATCCAAAATCAATTACCCCAATGTGGATAAACGTGATGGCTTAAAACATGTAAATGTATGTCATAATAAATATATAGATAGGTCTGGTGGATGACTTTTGATGACCATCACAATGATCCCCCTAGAGTGTGGTGCGCCAGAGGCATGCGACAACCCAAACCCGGCTGTTGCTGAGCACGCCGTTTGCTGTTTGATCGCCACAGCCGGCGACCGTTGCTCGTCGCTGAGAAAAAAGGGTTGCACCGGTTGCAGTGGATGCGGACCTTGTGTTTCATGTCATTTTTTTCCAAGCGATGTGCTTTGGGATGCCCAAATTGGGCAGCACTTTGATGCGATACTTTGAGAGTCCTTATTGGGAAATCAAACCCGGATGATACCACGGGCCGGCCCAACAAGTTCTGAGGACCTCACTAGAGTGAAACCTTCCGAAGGCCTCCCAAACGTATCTTGGGGATCAACAAACATCGTACATCGTGTCATCGTGCTGTCCGTTTGAGGATGGTTTTGGGTTTGAGGACTTTGGCAAGAAGTCGCAGAAATGATACGGATTCATTTGTTCAGTATTTGAGGGACCCGAACAAACGACTCTCAGTTGGGCCTTCTTTGCGACTTGTTGCAGTTTGCAGCTCCAAAAATTGCAAAGAAAATGGAAGGTCATTCAAAAATTAGAAGGTCGTCATTATAGGTCATTGCAAAATTGGCGCGAAAATTCTCCCAATTTGAGTGTGATTCATTTGGTCCATTGCCGGATACCAGTGCCAAACCTTGGATCAAAGGATGATCCAGGTCCAGGTGCAACGATCGTCCGCAGAGGAACACTGGAAAGACGTCAAACAAAGATTCCAAACTCGCCGTAGCAAAGGGTTTCTCACTTGTCATGACAAGTTTTTCTCTGTCGTTTTCTTTGAACGCGATTCCGAGCTCACCCTGTTTGGCTTTGGAACAGCGCAAAGCCAGAGCGCGGAGCCGCAGCTGGAAGTGCATAGGGCAAGTTGTCCCGCAGATTGCTGACAGTCCTCTCAGCGGTACATATTCTTGCTGAGGCTCATATTGGTTCCACATGATTCCACATTGTAGATTCCATTGCATTTCCATTGCAATCACAGGTCCAATGATGCACTTTCATGCATTTTCCAGTCTTTCCCCAGGGGTGTTTCCATTGGTTTCATGGTGCATCCGTTACCCAAACAGTTCAGGTTTAGTCTCTGCGTTTCGAGGCGTTTCACCGCCGAGTCGACCTCCTCAAAGGACGGCTGCCTTAGCTTGTCAGGCCTAGATGCCTAGATCACCACACTCGACATCTCGACATCTCGACATATTTTCAATTTGAGAAATCTTGAGACATCGACATTTCTCCATATTTCTCCATTTCTCCTGTTCTTTTTTGATTTTTTTGGCCAGCAGTTGGAGTATAGGTCCAATGGGACAAAATGGGACAAACACATGACGTCAGACATTGAAAATCAGGCGACCTGCACCTCGAGACATCCGGCATGCTTAGAAAAGACATGAACAATGCAAACATATGCAAACTATGGTGCCGGTCCGCCAAAGAGGGCCATCTCCACACATATCCCCTACGATCAATAGGGGTCCCAGGGAGTTTGCACAAATGTCATGGCACAAATGTCATGATTTTCCCGTAGATAATCAAGCCATGAACACTTCCGGTTTTTGGTGGTGGGGTTGTCGAGTTGTCGACTCCCAGGACGTCAAAGTCATGGGCTCTGGCGGCTCATCTCAGGCCCACAAGAGCTTCTGAGTGGCAGAGCTGATTCACACAATCATTTTATTGTCTGTGCATGTCTGTACATATCTGTACTATTCTGTAGTATTTTTTGAGCCAGTGCCTTTGATTGCCTTTGCCTCGTCATGCCTCGTCTCCCACTTTGAGTGGTTGTCGCTTGTGTCCCCGTGCCTGCGTATTTGTGGTGTGGTTGCACCATGTTGCACCTCAGCCGTACAACATTTTGACCTACATGGCGAGGCAGCCAAACGTGCTGTGTCAGCAAATACTGCTGAGGTGCACACGGGTATCGTGGGCAGAGTGACGTGGGCCGTTTGTTTGTTCATTTGGAGTTCATTTAGATTAAGATCCAGCAACTGCTGTTTCAACAGCTTCAAGTTCGACTGGTTGAAGAAATGGCCAAAGTAAGCCAAGTAAGCTGTTCGTTTTCAAGACGAAAGTAACATTTGGTCATTTTTGCATTTTTTTCATGTCAAACTTTAATTTTTTTGGCGTTCAGCTCGAGGTTTGGACATGGCGAGATTTGCTCATGGCGTGATGTTGACAGTTTCTTTAAAGAGATGAGGTTGTCACTCTGTGCGTTTTCGCAGGCGGACCAAACAGAAGGATGTCGCAGTCTTAGACTTTCGAAATCAACCTCGGACGTTTTTTGTTGAACTTTTTTTTGGCTGGAAGGTTTGCTGAACATGGCATGATCTATGGATCTATTTGGTGTTTTTGGCTCTGTGTTTTGATTGCATTTCAATAGTTGAGTTGAAACATGTGCACCGGCCCAAACCCCACCCTTCGTACAGTATTACCTATTGAGTGATGGATGCAACGTTATTGTCCGATTTGTCCGATTCCTGTGGTTGATTTCCCATTCACATCAATAAATTTCCAAATCATCTGTCTTGGATTCAGAAGAATCTTTGGTGTCCGCCAAACTACGACGGAATCAAGTCGCACTGCTGATGTTTGCAAAGTCTCTTCATTCAGCACCAGCTTATGCATTTTCTGAGGGAGTGGCATTATGCCGACCGCCCAGGAGCTTGGTGTCATAAAACATGTTGACATTTGCTAGACATGTTCGTGAAGCCGTATGGTTGACAGGAGCACACCAGCCCGGAAGTTGGGAGGCTTAGGAAAAGGTGAGGGGCTGGAAGCGTGTTGCATGGTGCTGGCACTTTTGATAAGGTCTTCACTAGCTTGCTTGGCTTCGAGGTTCTCACACTGCACGCAGCAAGGTTGTTGGTTTGGAGGTTTTTGCCACCAGAAGAATTCAAATTCTGCACCAGATTTGGGAACAGAGAACCATATTCCAAGCTCATCTTTCGTGGTTTCCGCTATTTCTGTACGGGCGGTCAGTGGTTGCAAACGCATCTTCCTCAGACTCTGATGTTGAGCCTGCCATCTCTCGTATTCCTACCCTCCCTGTGTGTCTTTGGGCTGACCGAGATGGACCCTCAGTGGGGGGACTTCACCGAGGTCCACAGCAAGCTGTACGACGAAATCATGAGTTCCATCGACCTGGTCTTCGGGCACTTCAGCGATGGAGTTCGAGGACTTCCGGCGGAACGCCTCGGGCAGGCCATGCGGATCCTGGGGATGAACCCCACGGAGGATCAGGATCTTTGGCCGCAGATAGGGCTTTTGGGTTTTGAAGAAATCGCACCTCCCTGTGACAGTTTGGTCATGTTTGGTCTGTTGTTGAACTGTCCCTTTGCGTTTTGAGCTTCCGCAATCAGGTCTACAAACACTTGGCAGATCTTGGTCGCCCAAAGTACATCGACCAAGCGACGTTTCACCGTTTCATCCAGGACAGTCGGACAGTTCGGGAATGGTCCAATTCTTGATTCTTCGTGAAGTTGATGTGTCATTCGTGTGAGTTGAACATTGTGCCTTGAGAATGCTTGATGGTCCTGTTGTTTCACCGATTCTCTTTCAGCTTTGCATAGCTTTGCAAGCAGCACGGCACAGGACGAATTGACAAAGTATCTCGAACAGGTTCAGGCCAGTCAAATGACGACAACCAAATTGATTGCCTTTGCACCTGGCCAAACTGTAATGACTCCTTGAGATCTAAAGCTGCCAAATTTTTGCGGATTTCAGAGACTACTGGTATGTGCTGCTTGTGAGATGCGCAGGCTGTGGTTGACTATTTGAAGCAATATGATACGGACAACAAGGGCGCCTTGTCCACTGAAGAAGTTCAAGCAGCGATCAGAGGCACGGTGAGATCAGAAGTGTCAGGAAAGGATTTCCATCGGATGTATTCCGGGATGTATCGAATGATGGAATTTTGAGAGAGCGAATGAATGATGCTAGGTTGATTGATGCCCGGGTGCTTTGGGATTTTATACAATTTGTGGGTTGAAATCGGACATTTTGCGTCCAGGAAGTGAGCTGAGCCAGAAGAAGCTCCAGGCCTGTTGGGCAAGAATCAGAACTTGCAGAACTTGCAGCAACTGCAGCAACGAGGGTCTGCAACTGGAACGCCAAAGCAACAACCAAAATCACTTTTTCACTTGTTCAGTGACACACTTGTTTTTGGTAGTCCGGTGTTTTTCAGTTTCCTTTCTTCAGAAACTGAAGAGAAGTCGGCCTTGCGTTCACCACGATTTCTTCTCACCAGCGACTCGCAGAGTCCTAGACAGCTTGGGATTCCGCCGGGTCGCGAGGCAAGTGTCGCAAAGATGCCAAGCAACAGCCACCCGGATGCAAGCTACAAGCTGACGGTTAGCCAAAGTGTTTGATGGAACCCGTATCCACATCCGTTCACCACATCTTCCCAAGTTGCCAAGTCATGAAGTGCTTTTTTTCCGATCTGGTCGATTGGGTACCACCAAAAAGATGGATGGTGAATGTTTAAAAATGGTTCAAACTCATCGCTTTTCTGGGGCTTTGAATTGAGCCTTACCCATTTTCCAAGAGGACCCCAGTTCGTTTTGACGGAGGTAAAGGTCAGCTGGATATTGTGGAGCTGGCAACGTGTTTTCTGGAGCTGGGTGATGAGGCGGCTCTCGGTACATTACCCTTGTCATCCCTGTCTACATCACACGACCAGAAATCGGTTTCTTTGGGATCACAATTTTTTTTGGTCGACTGAGAGCATATCTTATTGGGGCTCATGTGGCTGGTCTTGTCATCCCTTGAGCCGCAGGAAATGCTTGAGCCATCGGAGGCAGCCATGGCAGCCATTGGGGGAATCGCCGGTGGGAATTGACCTACGATATACTACGATGGTTTGCGATCGAAATCTATACGTATTTTGTGACAAAATCAAAACATATAGTGCTTCATTTCCATTCATTTCCTTCATTTCTTTCTTGCATTGAGTTTAGATTCAGGAGGACAGCCTGATGTACACCGGGAACGGCAAAGCAACAAACAGAATTCGTTTTGTTCATTTGTATAGCGAAATATGTGTATTTGGTTTTCGCAGTAGTTCACCGTTTTCCAATTTTCTTCTCATGAATCGATCTTAAGGAGATGTTCGCACGTGTCTTTTTTCAGACAGAATAGACATTGGGAAAATACGTCATGATGTTTTCAGGTCATGGCAGAATTGTTCTCATGACTGAGGCTCTTAGCCCAGGTGATTCAACCTTCAACCAGAAACAACCAGACGTCAATTCGAATAAAGGCACCAGACTATCTTAAGCAAGACTCTGTAAGCTCCACTTCAGGTTGTGGCCCACAAAAGCATGTAGCAGTGGACCTGGTGTGGTTTGGAAATGGAAATATGTAGCAGTGGAGCAGCAAGACCTTACTTTTTCTCAGCACGTAGTTTCAAGGCCTGACAAGTCAGTTGCAAGGCAGAGAAAGAGAGAGCATCTGCGAGTGAAGCAGATAGCAAAGCAGTCGAAATTCAGGCATGAATGACCAGGGGCTACTGTAGAGCTTTGTTGCTTTAGACTTCTGCACGTTTCATTCAAGATAACATTGATCTCAGCTTGAATCTCAAAATTGCAGTCACTTGCGGCCATGTGAGACACTTTACCATATATAGACTATAGACACTTCTTTCACTATCAAAGCAAGCACATTTGGCACATGTCCACATGCTGAGTTTAGCCTTTTCTCCGTTCACTGGACCAAAACAGTGGATGTGACTGCGCTGCAAGGTGGTCAAAGATGCCGTATCAGCTGATGCCGAGGCACATGCGGGAGCTGGAGGATTTGAAGCTTTGGTGCTTTGAGCTTCTACAGTAGCCGTTGGCTGCTCATGTAGCCAATTGTTTTTGGGCAGTTTGGCCAAAGTTGATAATTGAATTCCGTGCAGTTGGGCGGTCTCTCAAAAAGGGGTTCCTTCTTTTGTTGGAAGACAGGAGAGCGCCAGTGGCCCAGCAGTTGGGAGGCTCAGGAGTGGGACTACTGACTACTGAGTACTAGGTCACGACTGATACCTGAGATACAGAATACCCAGCTGGATGGGGACCCGGCTTTCCGGTAGAAGAATGAGCAAATCTGTTCTTGCTCAGAGGCTTTTCTCATGAAAAGATTCAGATCCGTCGGTACTGATAGATGTTCAATGCTTCTTACTGCTTTCAAGGCAGGTGCAAAGTCTTGCGGCAACACTGCAATATTTCTCGGAGGGTTCAATTGCTGAAGAAAGAAGGAACCTACAAAGTCATGAAGTGGACAACTCTGATCTGCGGTTCTTGCATCGAGTGTAGTATGATTCAATGATGTGAACTGTGAACAATTTTTTTCCGACACCTCCCACTCTGGTCGACCTGAAGACATGTCAGTGTTTTCAATCAAAGTGTTTTGAATTGCACATGTTCTCCAGCAAGACATGAGCAGCCCCCAGATGCGCCTCTGGGATCGATTTGCCAAGGCTTACAGCACGATGTTCAACGACATCATCGCTTCCACGAACGCTGTCTTCAGATATTTCTCCCAGCCTTCTGGAGTTCCCGCGGAACGACTTGGACATGCCATGGCTATTCTTGGGATGAACCCCACGGAAGATGAGGTTCTTTGACGGCAACTACTGCTGTTGTGTTTTGCCTTGAGACTATTGAGACTATTGCTTCCCTCTCGTGCCAATGTTCATAAACTGTTGAAGTGTTTCTATCATTTCTATCTCCCTGCTGCAATGAGGTCAAAAAGCATTTGGCAGGTCTCGGTGGTCCAAAATACATTGACCAAAAGATGTTTCACCGTTTCATAGAGGACTGAGATGAACCGGGGTGCTTGAAGAAGTTTTATGTGTGTGAGAAGTCTGAAGTGTGCTTCATGTGGCTCTTGCAAATGTTTCAGAAGTGAAGCAACTCTTTTTGGGTGTCTTAAAGACTCAAAGATCCAACCAGGACAGAAGTTGTTGGATCCAAAAAACCAGGGCAGAAGTTGTTGAAAGGCTTGGTGGAATCCCAGGCAATCTCCACTGGTGGATATGCACAGGGGTCAGACCCTTGGATTTCTAGCCCGCAAGCTGCATCAAACTGCCATGCAGGAGGAATTGGGAAAGCTGATTCCGAAAGTTCAGGCCCAGCAACCTGACGACCCATGAGAGATGCACCAAGCTTGCTGTCATTTGTTAAGATTTGACATGGTTCCAACTCGCTCCTTGTCACTATGTGCTGCAAATTTGGAGATGGTCTCTGCAATTTGTCGCAGGAATTGCTCGACTATCTAAAGCAGTTCGACACGGACGGTAAAGGGGCATTGTCAGAGGAAGAGCTGCAAGAAGTGATGAGAGGCAGGATCAGACGGGCTTGGAACAGCCGAAAAGGTGGCGAGGGGATCAACGGATGCCTGGCTGCCTGATGAAGTCTGTTTGCACATCGAAGCCACGTCCTGTCAGGGAGCAACAGGTCCATGTGGAGCCATGCAGAGACTCCCAAACCGTACCAAACAAGAGTAGAAACAAGAAGAAACACATAGAAACATATAGACATATTTGTGATGTTTGTGACCCAAGCTAAACCTCTGCAGAAATCCGAAAGCATCCACTGTAATAATCTGTAATACGGGTCTAATTACTTGTTGGTGTGTCTATGCTAGGACCCGCAGGTTGACATTTTGAGACGTTGGCATCGCAGGAAGTGAGCTGAACCAGGACAAAGTCCAGGCCAGGTGGGAGCTGCACGATGGAATTTGGAGGTTGCCATTCTTTAAAGTTTGTCACAAGACTGCAAAGCCAATCCTGGTCATTCCATACATAACTGGTTTACGCATGCTTAGACTTTAGACACTGCTTTACCACCTGTCTTTCAATAGACCATACCATATCCTTTCCAGAAAAGAACCAACTGTGACATCCTGTGAACGTTCCGTGTATTCAGCTGAGCCTTGAACGATTGGATGGTTGCCGGGCCATGTCCAAACGGATCAAGGCCAGTCTTCGGAAGCTGCCGAGGAACAGCGCCCTGCACGCAAGTAGACCCGCCAACCCATAGATGCCACAGATGCAGGTGCTTTTTTTTGGTGTTGAGCCGCTTGCAGCGGTCTTCGGAGGGTACATAGTAAAAGCGATTTCCAGACACATGTTAAGATATGTCAAGGCGACCAGGTGTTTTGCTCAGCGTAGCTGAGGTGACGGTCACCTGGACATCGTGAAACTGTCCAAGTACTTCTTGGAGCTTGGCAACTCTCAGGCCCCGCAATGCTCCGCAATGCTCCGCAGCTCCTCTGATGCTGTAACTGAGTCATGGACATTAGCGCTTGACAATCTGCCACAGTTGCCGAGGTTTGACAACTTTCCAGAGTTGAACGTGTGGAAGAGAGAGAGAGAGAGAGAGAGATGTTCTTGTTCGTTTTTCTTTGTGGAAGCTGAGAGTATCAATGCTTCTTTGATGTGGACCCTTGTCAGCGTTGGCGGCCTCGTCAGGTTGAAGCTGATGACTCGATTCCTACCGAAGCGAAAACTAGGCGGGCAGCAGTTGATGCTCACGGCTCCCAGTTGTGGTACAGGTGCCTTACAGGTGCTGAAAAGGATTGAAAAGGCGAACATGGCCGATGCTCGCTCAAATATTATCTCGCTTTTTGCCAGTTCTGTTTCAGGACATGTCGCATGTGGTTCAAACAAACAGGACCCAAAATCGACTGAGCAGGGACAAAAATCCCATCTTGGCATGGTGCGCTCGTATGAATCAACCTTGCCCTGTGTCCAATGTTGATTTAGAGAGGCAAAGGCGAACAACCCATCCACGCAGTCGTGACCAGGCAGGATGTCGCCTCCCAGGTGCGAGAAGCGCGGGAGCTCAGCAGCGATGCTTCGAGCATCCCAGACTGTTTCACCGAGGGAGAGATCACAAGGGAATCCAGACAGCACTTGTGGCCACCAGTTCACCATGCGCCTAGGTTATTAAATGATGTAGGATGTATGCCTGGATGTATTTGTAACTATTTGTATCATTATTCATTCAATTATTCCCACATTTATTGGTCTTGGAACCGTCTAATATCGGCATATTGGATGGGGACTGGTTGTCTCACAAATTCATTGATTGACGAAGGCCATTGCCAAAGCGGCCGACGCAGAAGCCTGGTTCCGAGCAGTACCAAGTGGACACATGACCGGGGAAGAATTCTGTCCATGTATGAAGACCAGCCTTAACAGATCTCAAGAGTACACCCTATGCAGTTGCTCAATCATTCCAGCACGATACACGAGTATATTAAAGTATATTAGCAATTGTTTCTTTATCTTTTCTTTGAAGGATTTCCTCGTGTGGAGCCATTGAATTTGTCCCAAGGCTCGATACAACTTGAAAGATCCACAGGCTTTCGCCCAATTCCTACAAGATTCGGATGTTCGGTTGGTACGAGCCAAGTTTGACCCCCAGTCGTTGTGGCTATGTGCTCTACAGTAAACCAGTGCTGTGCAGTGCTGTGCGGTGCTGTGCAGTGCTGTACAGATTTGCATGTGGAAGTGCTCGATCATTGAATCCTTAGATTGCAGCCAAAGCAGGACCAATGGTTATATACACGCAAAGAATTATGCTTTGTCTTCCTCGTCTTCTTGTAAGTGAATATTCAAGCCAAAAGGACAGAGCCAGTGATATTTCACATGAAGATGGCAAGTCATAAGTCATTCAAATAGCTGAACAATTCAGCACGTGAGCCACAAATGCCAGCTTCAACCCCCCTAGAGGCCAGAAACTCATGACAAAAGATGTTTCTGTTCATGTCTGACATGAGACGTGATGCACCAATGCACCCTTGCAGAAATCTGCGCTGAGGTACTTGGTAGACTTGGTTCTCTCCGAACGGCCGTTGCCGAGACGGCAAGAAGCAGAAACCGAGACCTTCACATGCGGTGGCGAGCGTCAGAGTGCGTTGGTGACGCACGAAGAAGTGCAAAATTGGGCCAATGGGACCCAGGAGGCGATCATTTGTTCCATTTCCCACGCCTGGGAAACCCGGGAACATCCAGATCCCTGTCGGCACCAATTGCAGCAGATCGTCAATCATACGGGACTGTACGGTGCTGCATTCAAAGCAGACATTTGGATCTTCTATGATTACAGCTCGCTCTTCCAATACGAAAGAACCAACTCACATGAAGAGAGGAGCTTTCGAAAGGCGATGAACAACATGCACCTTATGTATGCTCACGAATGCACTTTGACATTCAGGATCGAAACCCTTACTCCAGAGCATGTTTGGAACACCATGCTGGCTGATGAAAAAGCTGTTGTCCGAGTGTATGATGCAAGCAGCAAGACTCTGAAAGAGAAGCCCTTGAAGCTCTTGGAAGCCAACAGAACTCCATACTTACTGCGAGGGTGGTGTATGGCAGAAATCGAATGGTCATCTCTGAGAGGAGTGAATGCACAACATCAACACATCGACAGACCGAAGGATCCGAAGGATCCGAAGGATCCGAAGGCTGAGACGAAGGGATCCGATGATCTCAATGGGAGAGTGCCTATGATCCCTGAGAAGTTCAGGCAGCAAATGGAGCAAGCAAAGTTCACCCATCGCTCGGATGCTGATGCAGTGATCTATTTGCAACAAAAGATTTTCAGGGAGAAGGTGATCGAATGTCAACACTTGGTGTTGGAAGGCCTTCCGGCCCAAGAGATCTTGGCACTAGCGCATGCGCTCCCACACTACGAAAATCTGAAGAGCTTGACGGTGAGGAGGTTTCAATGTGGCGAGGAAGAGGCAACGTCCCTAGTCAAGGCCGGAGACATGTCGGTATCAAAATGATTCCAACTGTGTGATCTTGCATGGAAAAAATGCTGCCCTGCCTTGTCCTCAAAAAACCTGGCGCCCTGCAGGCTTTGGCGTCAAGTCAAGCGGAGACGCTTGAAATCAGCCGGGGCATCGGTGAAAGTGGCTGCTTCATGGTGAAGGCAGCAGATTGTTTGATCATTGATCCACTTGCTTGATACGATTGCTTTCTCACCGCAGATACAGCAAGAAAGGGCAGGTCGCTGAATTGCTGGGTGACCTCCTCTTGGAGTCATTTGAAGCATATCACGGGTAGCTAGCTGGAGTTGCTTCTTGCTGTAGCAAGGGATGTCGGAGGCAGCGATTACCCCGGTTCCGCCCATTGAACACCCCTGGCTGATTGAGGCTTGATTTCCCACAAGACCACACCATCTGCCATCATTTTGCGTTAGAAGTGCAACATGTTGCCTTGGAACATTGGCTTGGCTCACTCCACCTCACTCTTTCCAACGCTCTCCACTCTCAAGTCATCTAACTCGGTCCACTGCACCCGATCAAACTCACTCCACTAAATTCACTCCATCCAACTCACCCACTCATTCTATCTAACTCTAGCAATCCAACGAACTCACTCTACCAAACTTCATCCACCAAACTCACTCCGCCCTGCTCACTCACTCCAACTCACCACCTCACTAACTCCACTCAGAGCCACCTTCACTCCCTTGCCCATGTTCCCCTTACATCTCGCTTCGCCAAGTCTCTTTACTGATTTTACTTGTTGCAGTTGCTGACCCGGATCTTTGATGTCTTGTGTTCTTTCAGGCTCTCGCGGAAGCCTTGAAGATCAATAGCTCCGTGCGGGACATGAAGTTGGAATATAACGAGATTGGTGACGCGGGAGCTCAGGCCCGGCCTGTATCGGATGTGTTGGGGCCTTTAGCTTAGACTCAACACACATCAAGGGGTATCACAAGTATTATGATGCTTTCTCTGGGTAGATGTAGCTTGCTTGATTTCAGTTTTGTTGTTGGTGATGTGTCCAGGCCTAGTCTGTTTGACATGCTTTCATTCGAAGCATTTCCAGATCAGCTTCAAGTGAGTGTCATGTCGATTCGTAGGTTGGTCTAGCTTGGTCAGAGGCGAGCCAAGTCTCTTTACTAATTTTACTTGTTGCAGTTGCTGACCCGGATCGTTGATGTCTCGTGTTTCTTTCAGGCTCTCGCGGAAGCCTTGAAGATCAATAGCTCCGTGCGGGACATGAATTTGCAATGGAATGGCATCGGTGCCGAGGGAGCTCAGGCCCGACCTGTTTCGGATGTTTTGGGCTCTTTGGCTTAACCTACATCGTAGGTATCGCAGGTATGATTCTGTTTTCTCTGGGTAGATGTAGCTTGCTTGATTACAGATGTAGCTTGCTTGATTTCAGTTTGGTTGTTGGTGATTTGTCCAGGCCTAGCCTCTTTAGCATGCTTTCACTTGAACCCTTTTCAGATCGGCTTCAACTTCTTGCGGTAGCAAGGGATGTCGGAGGCAGCGATTACCCTGGTTCCGCCCATTGAACACCCCTGGCTGATTGAGGCTTGATTTCCCACAAGACAACGCCATCTGCCATCATTTTGCGCTAGAAGTGCAACATGTTGCCTTGGAACATGGCTGGACCTGGGAATAGGAAACTCGCCTTCACACCGATCCAACTTGATGCACTCTCAATCCAAGCTCACTCCACCAAACTCAAGTCATCCAACTCGGTCCACTGCACTCGATCAAACTCACTCCACTGAATTCACTCCATCCAACTCACTCATTCTATCCAACTCTAGCAATCCAACGAACTCACTCTAACAAACTTCACCAATCTCATTCCGCCCAGCCCACTCCATCCAACTCACCACCTGACTAACTCCACTCAGAGCCACCTTCACTCCCTTGCCCATGTTCCCCTTACATCTCGCTTCGCCAAGTCTCTTTACTGATTTTACTTGTTGCAGTTGCTGACCCGGATCTTTGATGTCTTGTGTTTCTTTCAGGCTCTCGCGGAAGCCTTGAAGATCAATAGCTCCGTGCGGGACATGAATTTGGACTGGAATGGCATCGGTCCCGAGGGAGCTCAGGCCCGGCCTGTTTCGGATGTCTTGGGCTCTTCGGCTTAGATGTAGCCGCAATGTAGCCCATATCAAGGGGTATCCCAAGTATGATGATAATTTCTCTGGGTAGATGTAGTTTGCTTGACTTCAGTTTGGCTGTTGGTGATGTGTCCAGGCATAGCCTCTTTGACATGCGTTCATTCGAAGCATTTCCAGATCAGCTTCAAGTGAGTGTCATGTCGATTCGTAGGTTGGTCTAGGTTGGTCAGAGGCGAGCCAAGTCTCTTTACTTAATTTACGTGTTGCAGTTGCTGACCCGGATCTTTGATGTCTTGTGTTTCTTTCAGGCTCTCGCAGAAGCCTTGAAGACCAATAGCTCCGTGCGGGACATGAATTTGGCAGGTAATGAGATTGGTGCCGAGGGAGCTCAGGCCCGGCCTGTTTCGGATGTCTGGGGCTCTTTGGCTTCGACGTAACCCACATCAAGGGGTATCACAAGTACAATGATGCTTTCTCTGGGTAGATGTAGCTTGCTTGATTTCAGTTTGGCTGTTGGTGATGTGTCCAGGCATAGCCTCTTTGACATGCTTTCATTCGAAGCATTTCCAGATCAGCTTCAAGTGAGTGTCATGTCGATTCGTAGGTTGGTCTAGGTTGGTCAGAGGCGAGCCAAGTCTCTTTACTTAATTTACTTGTTGCAGTTGCTGACCCGGATCTTTGATGTCTTGTGTTTCTTTCAGGCTCTCGCGGAAGCCTTGAAGACCAATAGCTCCGTGCGGGACATGAATTTGGAATATAACCGGATTGGTCCCGAGGGAGCTCAGGCCCGGCCTGTACTGGAAGTCTTGGTCTCTTTGGCTTAGACGTAACCCACATCAAGGGGTATTACAAGTATTATGATGTTCTCTCTGGGTAGATGTAGCTTGCTTGACTTCAGTTTGGCTGTTGGTGATGTGTCCAGGCCTAGTCTGTTTGACATCTTTCATTCGAAGCATTTCCAGATCAGCTTCAAGTGAGTGTCATGTCGATTCGTAGGTTGGTCTAGGTTGGTCAGAGGCGAGCCAAGTCTCTTTACTGATTTTACTTGTTGCAGTTGCTGACCCGGATCTTTGATGTCTTGTGTTTCTTTCAGGCTCTCGCGGAAGCCTTGAAGACCAATAGCTCCGTGCGGGACATGAATTTGGCACGGAATGGCATCGGTCCCGAGGGAGCTCAGGCTTGGCCTGTATCGGATGTGTTGGGCTCTTTGGCTTAGGCTTAGACTCAACACACATCAAGGGGTATCACAAGTATGATGATGTTTTCTCTGGGTAGATGTAGCTTGCTTGACTTCAGTTTGGCTGTTGGTGATGTGTCCAGGCCTAGTCTCTTTGACATGCTTTCATTCGAAGCATTTCCAGATCAGCTTCAAGTGAGTGTCATGTCGATTCGTTGGTCTAGGTTGGTCAGAGGCGAGCCAAGTCTCTTTACTGATTTTACTTGTTGCAGTTGCTGACCCGGATCTTTGATGTCCTGTGTTTCTTTCAGGCTCTCGCGGAAGCCTTGAAGATCAATAGCTCCGTGCGGGACATTAATTTGTTACTTAATGACATCGGTCCCGAGGGAGCTCAGGCCTGGCCTGTATCGGATGTGTTGGGCTCTTTGGCTTAGATGTAGCCCATATCAAGGGGTATCCCAAGTATGATGATGTTTTCTCTGGGTAGATGTAGCTTGCTTGACTTCAGTTTGGCTGTTGGTGATGTGTCCAGGCCTAGTCTCTTTGACATGCTTTCATTCGAAGCGTTTCCAGATCAGCTTCAAGTGAGTGTCATGTCGATTCGTAGGTCTAGGTTGGTCAGAGGCGAGCCAGGTCTCTTTACTTAATTTACTTGTTGCAGTTGCTGACCCGGATCTTTGATGTCTTGTGTTTCTTTCAGGCTCTCGCAGAAGCCTTGAAGACCAATAGCTCCGTGCGGGACATTAATTTGTTACTTATTGACATCGGTCCCGAGGGAGCTCAGGCCCGGCCTGTACTGGAAGTCTTGGTCTCTTTGGCATAGATGTAGCCCATATCAAGGGGTATCCCAAGTATGATGATGTTTTCTCTGGGTAGATGTAGCTTGCTTGATTTCAGTTTTGTTGTTGGTGATGGGTCCAGGCATAGCCTCTTTGACATGCTTTCATTCGAAGCATTTCCAGATCAGCTTCAAGTGAGTGTCATGTCGATTCGTAGGTCTAGGTTGGTCAGAGGCGAGCCAGGTCTCTTTACTTAATTTACTTGTTGCAGTTGCTGACCCGGATCTTTGATGTCTTGTGTTTCTTTCAGGCTCTCGCGGAAGCCTTGAAGACCAATAGCTCCGTGCGGGACATGAATTTGGCACGGAATGGCATCGGTCCCGAGGGAGCTCAGGCTTGGCCTGTATCGGATGTGTTGGGCTCTTTGGCTTAGGCTTAGACTCAACACACATCAAGGGGTATCACAAGTATGATGATGTTTTCTCTGGGTAGATGTAGCTTGCTTGACTTCAGTTTGGCTGTTGGTGATGTGTCCAGGCCTAGTCTCTTTGACATGCTTTCATTCGAAGCGTTTCCAGATCAGCTTCAAGTGAGTGTCATGTCGATTCGTTGGTCTAGGTTGGTCAGAGGCGAGCCAAGTCTCTTTACTGATTTTACTTGTTTGGCAGTTTGCCTGACCCGATCATTTGATGTCTGTGTTCTTTCTTTCAGCTCTCGCGGAAGCCTTGAAGCCAATTCTCCTGCGGGACCTGATTTTGCACGGAATGGCATCGGTCACGAGGGAGCTCGGCGTGGCCTGTATCGGATTTTTTTGTGCTCTTTGGCTTAGGCTTATACTCACCACCCATCAAGGGGTTCACAAGTCTGAATGATGTATTTCTCTGGGTAGATGTGCTTGCTTGACTTCAGTTTGGCTGTTGGTGATGTGTCCAGGCCTAGTCTCTTTGACATGCTTTCATTCGAAGCGTTTCCAGATCAGCTTCAAGTGAGTGTCATGTCGATTCGTTGGTCTAGGTTGGTCAGAGGCGAGCCAAGTCTCTTTACTGATTTTACTTGTTGCAGTTGCTGACCCGGATCTTTGATGTCTTGTGTTTCTTTCAGGCTCTCGCGGAAGCCTTGAAGATCAATAGCTCCGTGCGGGACATGAATTTGGCACGGAATGGCATCGGTCCCGAGGGAGCTCAGGCCTGGCCTGTATCGGATGTGTTGGGCTCTTTGGCTTAGATGTAGCCCATATCAAGGGGTATCCCAAGTATGATGATAATTTCTCTGGGTAGATGTAGCTTGCTTGATTTCAGTTTTGTTGTTGGTGATGTGTCCAGGCATAGCCTCTTTAGGATGCTTTCACTTGAACCATTTTCAGATCGGCTTCAAGTGAGTGTCATGTCGATTCGAAGGCTGGTCCAGGTTGGTCAGAGGTGAGCCAAATTTTCTTACGTTTTGCAAATACTGACCATACATGACCATTGACGACTTGATGACAAATATGACCGAAGTGGATTGAGGTGTACGTTTTTTCTTGTGTGCTAACCCACAGCGTCAATTTCTTGGCTGGCTCTCCGCCGGGCTAATCTACAGAGTCTCAAGTTGTTGTCTCAGCATGCGGCCAAAGCTTCTCATATAAGCTCTCGGGCCTAGTGTGGATTGCTCTTTCACACTTGGGAACGTGCGTCTGTCACAGCGAGCTTCGACTCGACCTTGGCTTCAGCCAGGCTCTTGCAAACGCCCTGCAGAGGAAGACTTGGACTGACGATGACCTGGACGACAGTGACTTGGACGACGGAGCCAAGGCCTGGGGCTCTGAGTGGCTTCATGCTTCATGCATCACAATGCGGAGGGGCTTGAGTTTTTCCGTTGCCGCTGCTTTGATATCCAAATCATATATATATATATATTTACTTATCTTGTTCAACTTTTCCAAACACTTACCAAGTTTACCTCTGTGTCTTGTGGCATGCTCAACAGGAGAGTGATGATCAAGTCCCCGGCAGACGCCCTTTTGAAGCACCGGTTCGTCTTCAGGCAGGTTTCCTGTGTTGCGGCGCAAGGTGACAACGTGCTCCTTTCTGGAAGGGAACTTGATGGACTTTGTACCACTTTTCAATTCAGTTTTCCCCAAGGGCTTCTGCTAATTTTTGGACAACCACCTGGGGCAGTTCTGCAGCGTTTTTTCTTTTGTGTCAATCGAATCGACATAAGTTGGTTCACTGTTCCCAAGCAACGTTTCAGCCAGTGTGACATTTGCTGAACAGTTCCAAGTACTGTTGTCGAACCAAGATTTTCAGGATACGCATTTGTTGATTCTCTGGACAATTTTTGCCGCATGTGGTTTGTACTGAGTTAGACATGGGACGACCACCCTTGTTTAAATACTTGGCAATGATTGAATTGTATCCTTTCTGGAACAGATTTCAGCCTACTTCCATGTCGCTTTCCCTTTGGCCAGGCACTAGCTGAAGCTTTGAAGACGAACACCTCCGTGACAAGCATCGACCTGTTCAACAATTCCATCGGCGATGAGGGGGTGAAGGCCTTTTGTGTCCCGGGAGTCCAAGTGGCTGCTCAGGGTGTCTTTGTCGCCAGTTTGTTCAAAGGCTTTGTAGTTTGCTCATGCTCATCCTTCGCATTTCCAGGTTCTAACTCTTGTTGACTGTGAGTGAAGTGGGTGAATTTCTTTTTGACTTGAACACATTCTGTGTGGTATGATGTGGTATGCTTTCTACTGGGATATTGGCATGATACTGGCTGGAAATGCACCTCTGTAAAGCACATTTGCCTTGAATCCAGTGGGAATTGTTGTTTGGAAACTCGGAGTCGGAAACTGAGAGTTGTGTCTCCTTTGTATTTCATGAGGTCTCACAGAAGTCAACCTTGATCTACTTCCGAGTCGCTTTCCCTTTGGCCAGGCACTAGCTGAAGCTTTGAAGAAGAACACTTCCGTGACAAGCATTGAATTGTGGGGCAATTCCATCGGCAGTGTTGAGGGCGCGAAGGCCTTTTGTGTCCCGGGATTCCAAGTGGCTGCTCAGGGTGTCTTTGTCGCCAGGTTGTTGAAAGGCTTTGTAGTCTGCTCATGCTCATCCATCACATTTCCAGTTTCCAATTTTGGTTGACTGTGAGTGAAGTGGGTGAATTGCTTTTTGTCTTGAACTATCTTGAACTCATTCTGTGTGGTATGATGTGATATGCTTTCTACTGGGATATTGGCATGATATTGGCTGGAAATGTAGCTGAGAAAACGACATTTGCATTGAATCCAGTGGGAATTGTTGTTTGGAAACTCGGAGTCGGAAACTGAGAGTTGCGTCTCATTTGTATTTCATGACGTCTCACAGAAGTCAACCTTGATCTACTTCCGAGTCGCTTTCCCTTTGGCCAGGCACTAGCTGAAGCTTTGAAGAAGAACACTTCCGTGACAAGCATCAAGCTGGGTGCCAATTCCATCGGCGATGAGGGAGCACAGGCCTGTTGTGTCCCGGGATTCCAAGTGGCTGCTCAGGGTGTCTTTGTCGCCAGCTTCTTGAAAGGCTTTGTAGTTTGCTGATGCTCATCCTTCGCATTTCCAGGTTTTCAAATTTAGTTGACTGTGAGTGAAGTGGGTGAATTGCTTTTTGTCTTGAACTATCTTGAACTCATTCTGTGTGGTATGATGTGATATGCTTTCTACTGAGATATTGGCATGATATTGGCTGGAAATGTAGCTGAGAAAACGACATTTGCCCTGAATCCAGTGGGATTTGTTCTTTGGAAACTCGGAGTCGGAAACTGAGAGTTGTGTCTCCTTTGTATTTCATGAGGTCTCACAGACTCACAGATGTCGGCTTTGATCTACTTCCAAGTCGCTTTCCCTTTGGCCAGGCACTGGCTGAAGCTTTGAAGACGAACGTTTCCGTGACAAGCATTGACCTGGTTCACAATTCCATCGGCGATGAGGGAGTGAAGGCCCTTTGTGTCCCGGGATTACAAGTGGCTGCTCATGGTGTCTTTGTCGCCAGCTTTTTGGAAGGCTTTGTAGTTTGCTCATGCTCATCCTTCGCATTTCCAGTTTCCAATTTTGGCTGACTGTCAGTGAAGTGGGTGAATTTCTTTTTGACTTGAACTCATTCTGTGTGGTATGATGCGGTATGTCTGGTATGCTTTCTACTTGGATATTGGCATGATATTGGCTGGAAGTGCATCTCTGTGTCAACGACATTTGCCCTGAATCCAGTGGGAATTGTTCTTTGGAAACTCAGAGTCGGAAACTGAGACTGTCGCCTTTGTATTCCATGAGGTCTCACAGATGTCAACCTTGATCTACTTCCAAGTCGCTTTCCCTTTGGCCAGGCACTAGCTGAAGCTTTGAAGAAGAACACTTCCGTGACAAGCATCGACCTGGCTGGCAATTCCATCGGCGCTGAGGGAGCACAGGCCTTTTGTGTCCCGGGATTCCAAGTGGCTGCTCATGGTGTCTATTTCGCCAGCTTTTTGAAAGGCTTTGTAGTCTGCTGATGCTCATCCTTCGCATTTCCAGGTTTTCAAATTTAGTTGACTGTAAGTGAAGTGGGTCAATTTATTTTTGACTTGAACTCATTCTGTGTGGTATGTTGTGGTATCCATGGTATGCTTTCTACTGGGATATTGGCATGATATTGGCTGGAAGTGCATCTCTGTGTCAACGACATTTGCCCTGAATCCAGTGGGAATTGTTCTTTGGAAACTCAAAGTCGGAAAGTCGGAAACTGAGAGTTGTGTCTCCTTTGTATTTCATGACGTCTCACAGATGTCAACCTTGATCTACTTCCATGTCGCTTTCCCTTCGGCCAGGCACTGGCTGAAGCTTTGATGACGAACACTTCCGTGAAAGGAATCGCCCTGTCTGACAATTCCATTGGCGCTGAGGGAGTGAAGGCCTTTTGTGTCCCGGGATTCCAAGTGGCTGCTCATGGTGTCTTTGTCGCCAGCGCATTTCCAGGTTTTCAAATTTAGTTAGTTGACTGTAAGTGAAGTGGGTGAATTGATTTTTGACTTGAACTCATTCTGTGTGGTATGATGTGGTATCCATGGTATGGTTTCTACTGGGATATTGGCATGATATTGGCTGGAAGTGCATCTCTGTAAACGACATTTGCCTTGAATCCAGTGGGGCCGATGAAGAGCAGGCACAACAAGGCATAAGCAAAATGGAATCACGTCAAGAGAATAAACTGAGAGGGAAGTAAAGGGGGGAAAGAGGCGGAAGTAGGAGGTGTAGTCGAGATCATGGAGATCTCGATCAGGGTGGAAGGGAAGAGTAATCGAGACAGGGAGGAGTATGGAAGAGCAGAGGGGGATAGAGAGTAAGAAGAAAAAGAATCTGGAGGGGAGCCGAGTGGAGTGGAGGTTGGGTAAAAAGAGAGGATGGGCTGAATCCAGTGGGAATTGTTCTTTGGAAACTCGGAGTCGGAAACTGAGACTGTCTCCTTTGTATTTCATGAGGTCTCACAGATGTCAACCTTGATCTACTTCCAATCGCTTTCCCTTTGGCCAGGCACTAGCTGAAGCTTTGAAGAAGAACACTTCCATGACAAGAATCGACCTGGGTCGCAATTCCATCGGCGATGAAGGAGTGAAGGCCTTTTGTGTCCCGGGATTCCAAGTGGCTGCTCATTTTGTCTTTGTCGCCAGCTTTTTGAAAGGCTTTGTAGTCTGCTGATGCTCATCCTTCGCATTTCCAGGTTTTCAAATTTAGTTGACTGTAAGTGAAGTGGGTCAATTTCTTTTTGACTTGAACTCATTCTGTGTGGTATGTTGTGGTATCCATGGTATGCTTTCTACTGGGATATTGGCATGATATTGGCTGGAAGTGCATCTCTGTGTCAACGACATTTGCCCTGAATCCAGTGGGAATTGTTCTTTGGAAACTCAAAGTCGGAAAGTCGGAAACTGAGAGTTGTGTCTCCTTTGTATTTCATGACGTCTCACAGATGTCAACCTTGATCTACTTCCATGTCGCTTTCCCTTCGGCCAGGCACTGGCTGAAGCTTTGATGACGAACACTTCCGTGACAGGAATCGCCCTGTCTGACAATTCCATTGGCGCTGAGGGAGTGAAGGCCTTTTGTGTCCCGGGATTCCAAGTGGCTGCTCATGGTGTCTTTGTCGCCAGTTTGTTGAAAGGTTTTGTAGTTTGCTGATGCTCATCCTTCGCATTTCCATGCATTTCCAGGTTTTCAAATTTAGTTGACTGTAAGTGAAGTGGGTCAATTTCTTTTTGACTTGAACTCATTCTGTGTGGTATGATGTGGTATCCATGGTATGGTTTCTACTGGGATATTGGCATGATATTGGCTGGAAGTGCATCTCTGTGTCAAAGACATTTGCCCTGAATCCAGTGGGAATTGTTCTTTGGAAACTCAAAGTCGGAAAGTCGGAAACTGAGAGTTGTGTCTCATGTGTATTTCATGACGTCTCACAGATGTCAACCTTGATCTACTTCCATGTCGCTTTCCCTTTGGCCAGGCACTGGCTGAAGCTTTGAAGACGAACATTTCCGTGACAAGCATCAATTTGTTCAACAATTCCATCGGCGTTGAGGGAGTGAAGGCCTTTTGTGTCCCGGATTCCAAGTGGCTGCTCATTCTGTGTGGTATGATGTGGTATGCTTTCTACTGGGATATTGGCATGATATTGGCGGAGAATGCACCTCTGTAAACGACATTTGCTCTGAATCCTAGATCCAGTGGGATTTGTTCTTTGGAAACTCAGAGTCGGAAACTGAGAGTTTTGTCTCCTTTGTATTTCATGAGGTCTCACAGATGTTAGCTTTGAGCTTCTTCCACGTCGCTTTCCCTTCGGCCAGGCACTGGCTGAAGCTTTGAAGAAGAACACTTCCGTGACAAGCATCGGCCTGTCTGCCAATTCCATTGGCGCTGAGGGAATGAAGGCCTTTTGTGTCCCGGGATTCCAAGTGGCTGCTCAGGATGTCTTTGTCGCCAGGTTGTTGAAAGGCTTTGTAGTCTGCTCATGCTCATCCTTCGCATTTCCAGGTTTCGAATCTTATTGGCTGTCAGTGAAGTGGGTGAATTTCTTTTTGACTTGAATTCATTCTGTGTGGTATGATGTGGTATGCATGGTATGCTTTCTACTGGGATATTGGCATGATATTGGCTGGAAGTGCATCTCTGTGTCAAAGACATAATCCCCTGAATCCAGTGGGATTTGTTCTTTGGAAACTCGGAGTCGGAAACTGAGAGTTGTGTCTCATTTGTATTTCACCATGTCTGACGGATGTCAGCCTTGATCTACTTCCATGTCGCTTTCCCTTCGGCCAGGCACTGGCTGAAGCTTTGAAGACGAACACTTCCGTGACAAGCATCAAACTGCAATGCAATTCCATCGGCGATGAAGGAGTGAAGGCCTTTTGTGTCCCGGGATTCCAAGTGGCTGCTCATGGTGCCTCTGCTTATTCTTGGTGTTGAGGTTCAGATTCTGTTGACCCTGACTGAAGAGTGCTGAGGGTGCTGAGGGTGCTGAGGGTGCTGAGGGCGAGCGCTGTGGGGGACGTCATAGTGCCATCCAGCGAAGAAAAGGGCACTGCGCACAGCCAGGCCTTAAAGCAAGTGATCGAGGAAAAGAAGAAGATGGGTTTCGAGCTCGACATTGAATTCTATAGAGATCTCAGCTGAGCAGAGCCTCAAAAGTCAACTCCAAGGGGACGCGGAGGGACAGTCTGCTTGCTCCTGAGTGTGCGAGACCTACATGTTTATTGTTTAATCATGATCATCTTTGGTTGATCTAGAGCACCTGTGACTTGTGAGATGCCCCAATGCACGATTTGATCTTTTTTCGGTCCAAAGATAGATAGATTGGGAATTTCGACCTGGAATGGCGATCGCAAAGATTTTTGTGTCCCAAAAAATCCGCAAAAAACCATTCCCAATCTGTGGTTTATTGGGTATGCGGCCTAGTTGGTATAATGGCGCCCAAATGGTTCGAATCAGGAGGTTTTTTTGTAATTCTGGATGCCACAAGTGGGAAAAAGGAAGTATTGACACGCATAAGTGGGGGCCAAACAACAGAAAACACACGAAGGGTTTTGAACTGCGTGATTTCAAAATCTTACACCAGTACAGTAATTATATAGTATATAGTGGGGTTGTTGAGGACGAATTTAAAAGTCTTGTTCACAAAAACCCTGCTAGTACTATATGGGGGTTTCCTAAAATAGGGTACCCCCAGTTGTCATCCATTTATAGATGGGATTTTCCATGAAATAAACCATCCAGCTTTTTTGGGCTCCATTGATGGAAACCTCCATAGCAATGGACTGCCATAGCTTACCTTCAGGATCATCAGGACATTCCGAAGTCGACACGGACATGACAGCCACTGACTGCGTTTGGTTCTGCAAAATACCATTTAAATGGTCAAAAACAACAGTTGCTGTCCACTGAAATGTCAACATTTTTAAAATGTCTACGTTGAATGGAGAAAAATAGCAGACATTTTTGAATACGACCTGCAAGGCTGCAAGACAGATCTTCCAACGTGTCCCCTTTGAAACATCGATATCTTTCCATTTCTTGGGATCTGATGGACGGGACATTCCCGCAAGCTCGGCACAACAGCAGAAACCACAGTACTTCCCGCCTTTCCCTTCCTTGGCATGGCTGATATGGATGAGAATCTTGGAGATGTGGTGAGATGATGTCGCCATATCCAGCTGTGATGAAACACGACTTCGAGTCACTGTACTTTCTGATTCTACAGATATCTAATGATGGAGGTCCCAGCAACAACTGTTGGGCTACTCGCGAGATGAGTATCTAAGCTTGTACTCCTGAGTTGGTAGTGACCATAGTTTCTACTCGAATCACTTTTTGGAGTTGCCATGCATGGTCACCCAGCATTGCGGGCCTCATTTCTGGACTTGCCACCTTCTAAACGAGTGACAGGATTTAGATGCCCCAAATATCCAGTGTCGCAAGAGTTGTTAGGTTTTTTTTTGCACTTCAAGTTTCGAGGGAAGTCAACCAGGAAGATTGAATATCGACGATGTTCCATGAGTCAACGTGGCCATGTCAGAAAACTAACCACCGCTCAACAAAAACGACCTAGGATATGGTCGGAGATGCAGCGGGAGCAGAAAACCAAGAGCTCTGCAAAGACCAAGGCATTGATTTGATGAGGATTTAGCCAAAAATGGTGGTATAATGGAATAGAGGACATACCGGTATAATTGTATAATACATATATCATATATTGTATTATATATATAACCGTCAATATGATGATTTGGGGGATGAACATCCTTAATTCCCAGCTGTTTTGGTGAGAACAGGAGGGTTTTGACGGGTTTTGACCCATAACCGGTGGTTTGCCTCCATTTAACTTGTTTTCACCCCATGGAACCGCTATAGCACTGCTCAGGATGAATCACTGTGGCGTATCCAACAAGAATCTAAGGCAACAAAGGATTGTGGGGTTGCCCTTGGAAATATTTGGTGAATTCACAATCATCACCAAGAAGCGAAAAGATGACGGATAGCAAGGAAGCGATGGTTCGCTGGTTGAAAGTCCAGGATGCGCCATTCGGGTCGTTCCATGGTGAGAATTTGTTCTTGTGCTTCTGGATCTTCTGGGAGCGGACAATACCTTTATACAACTGAATACAGCGTAATTACAAAATTATCATCCCTTCAACCAATATATATATTATACTAATATATATATATGTATCTACATGTATATAAATGTATTTGAATATTATTTCTGTTAGCAAACGTATATTTTATATATAGTTTCCCACATGCCATCCAAAATCAATTACCCCAATGTGGATAAACATGATGGCTTAAATTAAAACATGTAAATGTATGTATATCTACATAAATAGATAGGTCTGGTGGATGACTTTTGATGACCATCACAATGATCCCCCTAGAGTGTGGTGCGCCAGAGGCATGCGAAAACCCAAACCCGGCTGTTGCTGAGCACGCCGTTTGCTGTTTGATCGCCACAGCCGGCGACCGTTGCTCGTCGCTGAGAAAAAAGGGTTGCTCCGGTTGCAGTGGATGCGGACCTTGCGTTTCATGTCATTTTTTTCCAAGCGATGTGCTTTGGGATGCCCAAATTGGGCAGCACTTTTGATGGGATACTTTGAGAGTCCTTATTGGGAAATCAAACTCGGCTGATGCCACGGGCCGGCCCAACAAGTTCTGAGGACCTCACTAGAGTGAAACCTTCCGAAGACCTCCCAAGCAATTGTATGTTTGGGATCAACACACATCTTGCATCGTGCTGTGCATTGCGTTTGAGGACTTTGGCAAGAAGTGGCAGAAATGATACGGATTCATTTGTTCAGTATTTGAGGGACCCGAACGGACGATTCTCAGTTGGGCCTTCTTTGCGACTTGTTGCAGTTTGCAGCTCCAAAAATTGCAAAGAAAATGGAAGGTCATTCCAAAATTGGCGCAAAAATTCTCCCAATGGTTTTTCGGTGATTCATTTGGTGGATCCATTGGTCGCCAAAAATCAAAAGCAGTGCCATTTTTTGGGGGACTCCGGGATGATCCAGGTGGCCCCCATGGTGCAGGTTGCAGCTCAACATTGCGCAGCAAAGATCGTCCGCAGAGGAACAAACACTGGAAAGACGTCAAACAAAGATTCCAAACTCGCCGTAGCAGCTTGGGTTTCTCACTTGTCACAAGTTTTTCTCTGTCGTTTTCTTTGAACGCGATTCCGAGCTCACCCTATTTGGCTTTGGAACAGCGCAAAGCCAGAGCGCGGAGCCGCAGCTGGAAGTGCATAGGGCAAGTTGTCCCGCAGATTGCTGACAGTCCTCTCAGCGGTACTACGGTACATATTCTTGCTGAGGCTCATATTGGTTCCACATGATTCCACATTGTAGATTCCATTGCATTTCCATTGCAATCTCAGGTCCAATGATGCACTTTCATGCAATTTTCAGTCTTTCCCCAGGGGTTTTCCAGTGTTTCCATTGGTTTCATGTTGCATCCGTTTCCCAAACAGTTCAGGTTTAGTCTCTGCGTTTCGAGGCGTTTCACCGCCGAGTCGACCTCCTTAAAGGACGGGCAATCCGATCCCAGCTGCCTTAGCTTGTCAGGCCATGTCAGGCCATGTCAGGCCTAGATCACCACACTCGACATCTCGACATATTTTCAATTTGAGAAATCTTGAGAAATCGACATTTCTCCCGTTCTTTTTTGATTTTTTTGGCCAGCAGTTGCAATATAGGTCGGGACAAACACGTCATACGTCAGACCTTGAAACATTGAGGCGACACCTCGAGAGATCCCCACATATCCCCTACATACGAATGATCAATAGGGGTCCCAGGGAGTCATGGCACAAATGTCATGATTTTCCCGTAGATCATC
Source organism: Cladocopium goreaui (assembly GCA_947184155.2). Lineage (NCBI taxonomy): Eukaryota > Dinophyceae > Suessiales > Symbiodiniaceae > Cladocopium > Cladocopium goreaui. The sequence continues at coordinate 141,103 of CAMXCT020001184.1, read as the reverse complement.
GTAGGTCATGAACACTTCCGGTTTTTAAATTTTGGTGGTGGTGGAGTTGTCGAGTTGTCGACTCCCAGGACATCAAAGTCATGGGCTCTGGCGGCTCATCTCAGGCCCACAAGAGCTTCTGAGTGGCAGAGCTGATTCACACAATCATTTTAAATCATTTTATTGTCTGTACATGTCTGTACATATCTGTACTATTCTCTAGTATTTTTTGAGCCAGTGCCTTTGATTGCCTTTGCCTCGTCTCCCACTTTGAGTGGTTGTCGCTTGTGTCCCCGTGCTGCGTATTTGTGGTGTGGTTGCACCATGTTGCACCTCAGCCGTACAACATTTTGACCTACATGGCGAGGCCAAACGTGCTGTGTCAGCTACTGCTGAGGTGCACACGGGTATCGTGGGCAGAGTGACGTGGGCCGTTTGTTTGTTCATTTGGAGTTCATTTATAGATTAAGATCCAGCAACTGCTGTTTCAACAGGTTCAAGTTCGACTGGTTGAAGAAATGGCCAAAGTAAGCAAAGTAAGCCAAGTAAGCTGTTTGTTTTCAAGACGAAAGTAACATTTAGTATCATTTGGTCATTTTTGCATTTTTTTCATGTCAAACTTAAATTTTTTTGGCGTTCAGCTCGAGGTTTGGGGCGAGATTTGCTCATGGCGTGTTGACAGTTTCTTTAAAGAGATGAGGTTGTCACTCTGCGCGTTTTCGCAGGCGGACCAAACAGAAGGATGTCGCGGTCTTAGGCTTTCGAAATCACCCTCGGACGTTTGTTGTTGAACTTTTTGGCTGGAAGGTTTGCTGAACATGGCATGATCTATGGATCTATTTGGATCTATTTGGTGTTTTTGGCTCTGTGTTTTGATTGCATTTCAATAGTTGAGTTGAAACGTGTGCGCCGGCCCAAACCCCACCCTTCGTACAGTATTACCTATTGAGTGATGGATGCAACGTTATTGTCCGATTCCTGTGGTTGATTTCCCATTCACATCAATAAAATTTCCAATCATCTGTCTTGGATTCAGAAGAATCTTTGGTGTCCGCCAAACTACGACGGAATCAAGTCGCACTGCTGATGTTTGCAAAGTGTCTTCATTCAGCCTCAGCTTATGCATTTTCTGAGGGAGTGGCATTATGCCGACCGCCCAGGAGCTTGGTGTCATAAAACATGTTGACATTTGCTAGACATGTTCGTGAAGCCGTATGGTTGACAGGAGCACACCAGCCCGGAAGTTGGGAGGCTTAGGAAAAGGTGAGGGGCTGGAAGCGTGTTGCATGGTGCTGGCACTTTTGATAAGGTCTTCACTAGCTTGCTTGGCTTCGAGGTTCTCACACTGCACGCAGCAAGGTTGTTGGTTTGGAGGTTTTTGCCACCAGAAGAATTCAAATTCTGCACCAGATTTGGGAACAGAGAACCATATTCCAAGCTCATCTTTCGTGGTTTCCGCTATTTCTGTACGGGCGGTCAGTGGTTGCAAACGCATCTTCCTCAGACTCTGATGTTGAGCCTGCCATCTCTCGTATTCCTACCCTCCCTGTGTGTCTTTGGGCTGACCGAGATGGACCCTCAGTGGGGGGACTTCACCGAGGTCCACAGCAAGCTGTACGACGAAATCATGAGTTCCATCGACCTGGTCTTCGGGCACTTCAGCGATGGAGTTCGAGGACTTCCGGCGGAACGCCTCGGGCAGGCCATGCGGATCCTGGGGATGAACCCCACGGAGGATCAGGATCTTTGGCCGCAGATTGAGGCTTTTGGGTTTTGAGGAAATCGCACCTCCCTGGACCTCCTGACAGTTTGGTCATGTTTGGTCTGTTGAACTGTCCCTTTGGGTTTTGAGCTTCCGCAAGGTCTACAAACACTTGGCAGATCTTGGTCGCCCATACATCGACCAAGCGACGTTTCACCGTTTCATCCAGGACACTCGGACAGTGGAATGGTCCAAGTCTGGTTTTTCTTCGTGAAGTTTCATGTTTCATGATGTTTCATTCGTGTGAGAACAGTGTGCCAATTGTGCCTTGAGAATGCTTGATTTTCCTGTTGTTTCACCATGTTTCACCGATTCTCTTTCAGCTTTGCATAGCTGCACGGCACAGGACGAATTGACAAAGTATCTCGAACAGGTTCAGGCCAGTCAAATGACGACAACCAAATTGATTGCCTTTGCACCTGGGCCAAACTGTAATGACTCCTTGAGATCTAAAGCTGCCAAATTTTTGCGGATTTCAGAGACTACTGGTATGATCTGGTATGTGGTGCTTGTGAGATGCGCAGGCTGTGGTTGACTATTTGAAGCAATATGATACGGACAACAAGGGCGCCTTGTCCACTGAAGAAGTTCAAGCAGCGATCAGAGGCGCGGTGAGATCAGAAGTGTCAGGAAAGGATTTCCATCGGATGTATTCCGGGATGTATCGAATGATGGAATTTTCAGAGAGCGAATGAATGCTAGGTTGATTGATGCCCGGGTGCTTTGGGATTTTATACATGGTTGACATATATTTGACATGATATTGTTTTATGGACTCTTTCAGTACAGTGGGTTGAAATCGGACATTTTGCGTCCAGGAAGTGAGCTGAGCCAGAAGAAGCTCCAGGCTTGCTGGGGAATCAGAACTTGCAGCAGCTGCAGTAGCGAGGGTCTGCAACTGGAACGCCAAAGCAACAACCAAAATCACTTTTTCACTTGTTCAGTGACACACTTGTTTTTGGTTGTAGCTCAGTGTTTTTCAGTCCCTTTATTAAGGGAAAGGAGATGTGTCTTAGTCTTTCTTCAGAAGCTGAAGAGACTCCGGCCTTGCGTTCACCACGGTTTCTTCTCACCACCAGCGACTCGCAGAGTCCTAGACAGCTTGGGATTCCGCTGGGTCGCGAGGCAAGTGTCGCAAAGATGGCAAGTAACAGCAACTCGGATGGAAGCTGCAAGCTGAACGTTAGCCAAAGTGTTGGATGGAACCAGTAAGCCAGTATCCACATCCGTTCACCACATCTTCGCAAGTTGCCAGGTCCAGTAAGCCAGTATCCACATCCGTTCACCACATCTTCGCAAGTTGCCAGGTCATGAAGTGCACAATTTCCATTCTGTGCTCTGGTCGATTGGTACCACCAACAAGATGGATGGTGAATGTTCAAACATGAATCAAACTCATGGTTTTCTGGGCCTTACCCATTCTCCAAGAGAAGGACCCCATTTCGTTTTGACGGAGGTAAAGGTCAGCTGGATATTGTGGAGCTGGCAACGTGTTTTCTGGAGCTGGGTGACTCTGAGGCGGCTCTCGGTACATTACCCTTGTCATCCCTTGTCATCCCTTGTCTACATCACACGACCAGAAATCAGTTTCTTTGGGATCACAATTTTTTTGGTCGACTGAGGGCATATCTTATTGGGGCTCATGCGGCTGGTCTTGTCATCCCTTGAGCCACCGCAGGACATGCTTGAGCCATCGGAGGCAGCCATGGCAGCCATTGGGGGAATCGCCGGTGGGAATTGACTTACGATATCCTACGATGGTTTGCTATCGAAATCTATACGTATTTTGTGACAAAATCAAAACATAGTGCTTCATTTCCTTCATTTCTTTCTTGCATTGAGTTTAGATTCAGGAGGACAGCCTGATGTACACCGGGAACGACAAAGCAACAAACAGAATTCATTTTCTCCACTTGTATAGCGAAATATGTGTCTTTGGTTTTCGCAGTAGTTCACTGTTTTCCAATTTTCTTCTCATGAATCAAGGTTAAGAAGATGTTCGCACGTGTATTTCTTCCGACAGAATAGACATGGGAAAATACTTCATGATGTTTTCAGGTCATGGCAGAATTGTTCTCATGGCTGGCGCTCTTAGCCCAGGTGATTCAACCTTCAACCAGAAACAACCAGACATCAATTCGAATCAACGCACCAGACTATCTTAGGCAAGAGTCTGTAAGCGCCACTTCTGATTGTGGCCGACAAAAACAGCAGTGGACCTGGTGTGGTTTGGAAATGGAAACATGTAGCAGTGGAGCAGCAAGACCTTACTTTTTCTCAGCACGTAGTTTCAAGGCCTGACAAGTCAGTTGCAAGGCAGAGAAAGAGAGAGCATCTGCGAGCGAAGCAGATAGCAAAGCAGTCGAAATTCAGGCATGAATGGCCAGGGGCTAGAGCTTTGTTGCTTTAGACTTCTGCACGTTTCATTCAAGATAACATTGATCTCAGCTTGAATCTCAAAATTGCAGTCACTTGCGGCCATGTGAGACACTTTACCACATATAGACTATAGACACTTCTTTCACTATCAAAGCAAGCACATTTGGCACATGTCCACATGCTGAGTTTAGCCTTTTCTCCGTTCACTGGACCAAAACAGTGGATGTGACTGCGCTGCAAGGTGGTCAAAGATGATGTATCAGCTGATGCCGAGGCACATGCGGGAGCTGGAGGATTTGAAGCTTTGGTGCTTTGAGCTTCTACAGTAGCCGTTGGCTGGTCATGCTGCAAAGTTGACAATTGAATTCGGTGCAGTTGGGCGGTCTTTCAAAAAGGGGTTCCTTCTTTTGGTGGAAGACAGGAGAGCGCCAGTGGCCCAGCAGTTTGGAGGCTCAGGAGTGGGACTACTGACTACTGAGATACAGAATACCCAGCTGGATGGGGACCCGGCTTTCCGGTAGAAGAATGAGCAAATCTGTTCTTGCTCAGAGGCTTTTCTCATGAAAAGATTCAGATCCGTCGGTTCTGATAGATGTTCAATGCTTCTTACTGATTTCAAGGCAGATGCAAAGTCTTGCGGCAACACTGCAATATTCCGGGAGAAGCGTTCAATCACTTTAATTGGACTTTGAAGAAGGAAGGAATTTGATACACCTGCAAGACCTTCAATCTACACATTGCTAAAGTGGACAACTCTGATGGTTGCTGAGATTTGTGCTGCAGTTTTTGCATCATTAGTTAGCATTATATATTATATATTGAGAGACCCACTGCCTGCTAAACATCTGGAAGAGCAAACCGATACCAAAACCTATGATTTGTGGTGCAGGAAGGGTGGCGGAAAAAGGTGGCAAGGCATCAGTGCTATTAGTGGTGCACGAGGGGCGGCTGAGAGGGATGAGGGGGGATGAAAACTATTGATTTTTGGTGCCTGACAGGTGGCTGAAGAGGGTATTAGGAGGGCATCAAAGCTATTGATTTGAGGTATTTTGAGGTGCAGGACGGGTGGCAGAGAGCAGCAAGACATCAAGCCGACGGCGCATGAGATGTAGCACCCATGGGCGTAAAGGAAAAACTTTGTTCCTTGACAAAAATCAAAAAACACAATGATAGTGACCATGCTTGGTGCTATTCCATGTTCACATCTCACTTACCCTGGGCTTCTATGGAAGATCTCCATGCCCGCTGATGGGTGTTGATCCGCGCTGATCGGCGCTGATCCGCGCTTAGAACTCGCTGATCCGCGCTGATCCGCGCTGTTCCGCGCTGGTCCACGCTGGTCCGCGCTGTTCCGCGCTGTTCCGCGCTGATCCGCCGCGGATCAGCGCTGGGCTGCGCTGATCCGCGCTGATCCGCGCTGATCCGCGCGGATCCGCACTGAGCCGCGCTGATCCGCGCTGATCCGCGCTGATCCGCATTGATCCGCGCTGATCCACGCTGGGCCGCGCTGGGCCGCGTTGATCCGCGCTGGGCCGCGCTTATCCGCGCTGATCCGCGCTAAATTCTTGCGTATTCTTGCTTATAGATCAGCACGGATCAGCGCGGATCAGCGCGGATCAGCGCGGATCAGCGCGGAACAGCGCGGATCAACGCGGATCAGCGTGGATCAGCGCGGATCAGCGCGGATCTCGCATTTTTGGAAGCAGTCAAGCTGGCTCGGACCAATTTTCCATGTTAAACTCGATTTTTTGTTGTTTTTCTCGATTTCTTGATGGTTTTCATAGATTTCTCACTGGGTTTCAGCAATTTCTCGATGGTTTTCATCGATTTTTCGATGATTTTCGATGGTTTTCATTGATTTCGAGCTTTTTACGGAGTTTTCCATGTGTATATATATATATGGTTTCATCGGTTATTCCATTGTTTTTACCGATGTTCTGTATTCTCGTCTCAATCGATTTTCCATGACCGAGTATCTTGAACTTCCACAGATTTTATCCAACATGGATCAGCGCAAAGGTCCACAGTTTTTCCCCAACAGCGTAAGCTGACGGGGTCTTCAGCCCAGAATAGCTCCGGTGTGCACTGGTGCAGGCACCGGGTCAGGTTCAACGAGGTTCCGGAGAAGGTTCCGAAGGTTCCCGAGAAGGTTTGGGATTTGGTGCAGAGACAGGTCAGGTTCAACAGGGTTCCGGAAATCGGGTGCAAAGCCAAGTCAGGTCAACAAGGTTCCGGAGAAGGTTCCGGAGAAGGTCTGGGAGGCGCCAGGTCAGGTTCAAGAGGGTTGCGGAGAAGGTTCCGGAGAAGGTTCCGGGAGGCTTTGGTGCAGAGCCAGGTCAGGTTCAACAGGGTTCCGGAGAAGGTTCCGGAGAAGCTCTTGGGAAGCCTTGGTGCAAAGTCAAGTCAGGTTCAACGGGTCCCGGAGAAGGTTGCAGAGAAGGTCCCGGAGAAGGTTTTGGGGGAATCTTTGGTGCAGGGCCAGGTCAGGTTCCAACAGGTTCAAAGGGTTTCCAGCGCTTGGTTTGGCAGCACGTTTCTGAAAGATTTGTAAAAATTACAGTAAATAAAACGTTGCGGCTGTTGGGGATACCATCGAAGCTTATATTCTTTATAGTTGCTTGCCTGCATTTTTTAGCCGCATTTGTACAGTATAATTATACCCTTTAAGCAATTCCACTGACGGAAAAAAATCTAGAACCCAAACTATTTGGTGTGTCTCCGTTTCCCGGAAACGGGTTTTGGCACGAATAATTTGAAGAAGGAGAGAGTACGCTGAAGTTGCTGCACTTGGGGCTCAGTGATGCGAAGAAAATTTCACCAGCAATCAGGCAGACATGGCAAATCAACATCTTTGATTGCATAATCAAAACCCGTCACTGTAAAGTTGTTTTCTTTAATTTTGTCCAAGCGGGGACCGCATTAAGAATTATCAACGACTTCTCCGGGACCAAAGAATTTCCTTGATGCTCGGATTTTCCTGCTTCAAATCCATTTTGCAAATTTTGCATTTCTGAAGGAAAGTGTTCAAGACACAGTAACGGGCAGGCAAAGCGCGCGGAGGCTGAAAAGAACTCATGAAAAACGTAGACAAAATATTGGTGCGGGCGTCAAACATCAAAAAACTTAAGGAGAGAGAACTTTTTGCGCACCCAAAGTTGCACCAATAATTGGTGAACCCCGCCGCCCTCCCTGCCACCCTCCCCGGCCACCCTCCGAGCACCGCTTTTTGTAGGGATGTTTAGCAGCCACTGGTCCTACCAAATTATATATACATAAATCATGTGAACAAAGTCTCTTCCCCGAGACCCCGCCCTGTTTGACCTGAAGACATGTCAGTGTTTTCAATCAAAGTGTTTTGAATTGCACATGTTCTCCACCAAGAAATGAGCAGCCCCCAGATGCGTGGTCTGGGATCGATTTGCCAAGGCCTACAGCACGATGTTCAACGACATCATCGCTTCCACGAACGCGGTCTTCAGATATTTCTCCCAGCCTTCTGGAGTTCCCGCGGAACGACTTGGACATGCCATGGCTATTCTTGGGATGAAGCCCACGGAAGATGAGGTTCTTTGACGGCAACTGCTGTTGTGTAATAGCCTTGAGACTATTGAGACTATTGCTTCCCTCTCGTGTCAATGTTCATAAACTGTTGAAGTGTTTCTATCATTTCTATCTCCCTGCTTTTGCAATGAGGTCAAAAAGCATTTGGCAGATCTCGGTGGTCCAAAATACATTGACCAAAAGATGTTTCACCGTTTCATAGAGGACTGAGATGAACCGGGGTGCTTGATGAAGCTTTATGTGTGTGAGAAGTCTGATGTCGCTCTTGCAAATGTTTCAGAAATGAAGCAACTCTTTTTGGGTGTCTTAAAGACTCAAAGATCCAGCCAGGGCAGAAGTTGTTGAAAGGCTTGGTGAAATCCCACGGAACCCCCATGGTGGATACAGGGGTCAGATCCTTGGATTTCTAGCCCGCAAACTGCATCAAACTGCCATGCAGGAGGAATTGGGAAAGCTGATTCCGAAAGTTCAGGCCCAGCAACCTGACGACCCATGAGAGATGCACCAAGCTTGCTGTCATTTATTAAGATTTGACATGGTTCAACTCGCTCCTTGTCACCATGTGCAATTTGGAGATGGTCTCTGCAATTTGTCGCAGGAATTGCTGGACTATCTAAAGCAGTTCGACACGGACGGTAAAGGCGCATTGTCAGAGGAAGAGCTGCAAGAAGTGATGAGAGGCAGGATTAGACGGGCTTAGAACAGCCGTGAAGCCACGTCTGTCAGGGAGCAACAGGTCCA
>CAMXCT020001184.1:102681-127681 GCA_947184155.2 Cladocopium goreaui | reverse complement strand
CTACGAAAATCTGAAGAGCCTGACGGTGAGGAGGTTTCGATGTGGTGAGGAAGAGGCAACGTCCCTAGGGAAGGCCCGAGACATGTCGGTGATGGTGGTGCTAGTTGATGCTAGTTGTGTGACCTTGGATGGAAAAAAAACTTTGCCGTGTCCTCAAAAAACCTGGCGCCCTGCAGGCTTTGGCATCACGTCAAGTGGAGACGCTTGAAATCAGCTGGGGCATCGGTGAAAGTGGCCGATTCATGGTGAAGGCAGCAGATTGTTTGATCATTGATCCACTTGCTTGATACGATTGCTTTCTCACCGCAGATACAACAATGAAGGGCAAGTCGCTGAATTGCTGGGTGACCTCCTCTTGGAGTCATTTGAAGCATATCACGGGTAGCTATAGCTAGCGAGTTGCTTCTTGCGGTAGTAAGGGATGTCGGAGGCAGCGATTGGCCCTGTTCCACCCATTGAACACTGGCTGACTTGGGCTTGATTTCCCCCAATGAGACCACACCATCACACCATCTACATCAGCTATCATTTTGGACACAAAAGCTCGAAATGTAACATAATGTTACCTTGGAACGTGGCTCGGATGACTCCACCTCACACTTTCCAACGCTCTCCACCAAACTCAAGTCATCTAACTCGGTCCCCTAAATGACTAGACTATATTACTATATGACAATATGAATGCACTCGATCAGACTCATTCCACTAAATCCACTCCATCCAACTCACTCATTCTATCCAACTCTAGCAATCCAACGAACTCACTCTACCAACCTTCATCCACCAATCTCACTCCGCCCAGCCCGCACTCCATCCAACTCACCACCTGACTAACTCCACTCAGAGCCACCTTCACTCCCTTGCCCATGTTCCCCTTACATCTCGCTTCGCCAAGTCTCTTTACTAGTTTTACTTGTTGCAGTTGCTGACCCGGATCTTTGACGTCTTGTGTTTCTTTCAGGCTCTCGCAGAAGCCTTGAAGATCAATAGCTCCGTGCGGGACATGAATTTGGCATGTAATGAGATTGGTGCCGAGGGAGCTCAGGCCTGGCCTGTATCGGATGTGTTGGGCTCTTTGGCTTAGACTCAGCCTCAACACACATCAAGGGGTATCACAAGTATGATGATGCTTTCTCTGGGTAGATGTAGCTTGCTTGACTTCAGTTTGGTTGTTGGTGATGTGTGCCGGCCTAGTCTGTTTGACATGCTTTCATTCGAAGCATTTCCAGATCAGCTTCAAGTGAGTGTCATGTCGATTCGTAGGTTTGTCTAGGTTGGTCAGAGGCGAGCCAAGTCTCTTTACTCATTTTACTTGTTGCAGTTGACCCGGATCTTTGATGTCTTGTGTTTCTTTCAGGCTCTCGCAGAAGCCTTGAAGATCAATAGCTCCGTGCGGGACATGAATTTGGTAGGGAATGGCATCTGTGACGAGGGAGCTCAGGCCCGGCCTGTATCGGATGACGGATGTGTTGGGCTCTTTGGCTTACACTCAACCCACATCAAGGGGTATCACAAGTATGATGATGTTCTCTCTGGGTAGATGTTGCTTGCTTGACTTCAGTTTGGTTGTTGGTGATGTATTCAGGCCTAGTCTCTTTGACATGCTTTCATTCGAAGCATTTCCAGATCAGCTTCAAGTGAGTGTCATGTCGATTCGTAGGTTGGTCTAGGTTGGTCAGAGGCGAGCCAAGTCTCTTTACTGATTTTACTTGTTGCAGTTGCTGACCCGGATCTTGATGTCTTGTGTTTCTTTCAGGCTCTCGCGGAAGCCTTGAAGACGAATAGCTCCGTGCGGGACATGAATTTGGCATATAACATGATTGGTCCCGAGGGAGCTCAGGCCCGGCCTGCACTGGAAGTCTTGGTCTCTTTGGCTTAGACGTAACCCACATCAAGGGGTATCACAAGTATTATGATGTTCTCCCTGGGTAGATGTTGCTTGCTTGACTTCAGTTTGGTTGTTGGTGATGTGTCCAGGCCTAGTCTCTTTGACATGCTTTCATTCGAAGCATTTCCAGATCAGCTTCTTGTAACACGCTCATGATGTTATTTTTCTATATTTTTCTGTACTTTTCTAAGTAATTTGAAACACGCTCTGGATGTGATGCTTTTGCCTGACTATGTCCCCGGTTTATGTAAATTCATTTACCACAATTCCATTGATCATTGGAACTCAATGCATTGATCGGCATTGGAGAGGATTGAAGGAATTCATTGGATCAACTTTCTTTAGCAAACTCAAAGGAAACTTTGGATCCAAGATGCACCCAGAAATCGATACTTTGATCAAACAATGGTTGTACAGAATTTGGACACCTTCTTCTAGTCCTAACGAAGTGTATCAAAAATTAACTCACGTCCTGCAAAGCTTGTGATAGGAAAAAATACACACTTACAGATACAGCATTGATAAAACGAAGTAGTTTGTCGCAAGATTTGAGAGGGTCCAAAAAATGGACGAAAGCAGAAAACCTGAGAAAACACAGGGAAAGTGAACTTGCAACGGTTGGAAAAACAGGTGGTGTTCTATCCGCCGCTTACCATGTAGTTTGCTTGATTTCTGTTTGGTTGTTGATGTTGTTGGTGATATGTCCAGGCATAGCCTCTTTAGGATGCTTTCACTTGAACCATTTTCAGATCGGCTTCAAGTGAGTGTCATGTCGATTCGAAGGCTGGTCCAGGTTGGTCAGAGGTGAGCCAAATTTTCTTACGTTTTGCAAATACTGACCATACATGACCATTGACGACTTGATGACAAATATGACCGAAGTGGATTGAGGTGTACGTTTTTTCTTGTGTGCTAACCCACAGCGTCAATTTCTTGGCTGGCTCTCCGCCGGGCTAATCTACAGAGTCTCAAGTTGTTGTCTCAGCATGCGGCCAAAGCTTCTCATATAAGCTCTCAGGGGCCTAGTGTGGATTGCTCTTTCACACTTGGGAACGTGCATCTGTCAAAGCGAGCTTCGACTCGACCTAGCTTTGCTTCGGCCAGGCTGTTGCAGACGCCCTGCAGAGGAAGACTTGGACTGACGGTGACCTGGACGACAGTGACTTGGACGACGGAGCCAAGGCCTGGGGCTCTGAGTGGCTTCATGCTTCATGCATCACCATACGGAGTGGCTTGAGTTTTTCCGTTGCCGCTGCTTTGATATCCAAATCATATATATATATACATATTTACTTATCTTGTTCAACTTTTCGAAACACTTGCCAAGTTTACCTCTGTGTCTTGTGGCATGCTCAACAGGAGAGTGATGATCAAGTCCCCGGCAGACGCCCTTTTGAAGCACCGGTTCGTCTTCAGGCAGGTTTCCTGTGTTGCGGCGCAAGGTGACAACCTGCTCCTTTCTGGAAGGGAACTTGATGGACTTTGTACCACTTTTCAATTCAGTTTTCCCCAAGGGCTTCTGCTAATTTTTGGACAACCACCTGGGGCAGTTCTGCAGCGTTTTTTCTTTTGTGTCAATCGAATCGACATAAGTTGGTTCACTGTTCCCACGCAACGTTTCAGCCAGTGCGACATTTGGAGCATTTGCTGAACAGTTCCAAGTACTGTTGTCGAACCGAGATTTTCAGGATATTCATGTGTTGATTCTCTGGACAATTTTTGCCGCATGTGGTTTGCACTGAGTTAGACATGGGACGACCACTCTTGTTTAAATACTTGGCAATGATTGAATTGTATCCTTTCTGAAACAGATTTCAGCCAACTTCCAAGTCGCTTTCCCTTCGGCCAGGCACTGGCTGAAGCTTTGAAGACGAACAAATCCGTGACAAGCATCAACCTGCGTAGCAATTCCATCGGCGATGAGGGAGTGAAGGCCTTTTGTGTCCCGGGATTCCAAGTGGCTGCTCATGGTCTCTTTGTCGCCAGTTTGGTGAAAGGTTTTGTAGTCTGCTCATGCTCATCCTTCGCATTTCCAGTTTCCAAATCTTGTTGACTGTCAGTGAAGTGGGTGACTTGCTTTTTGACTTGAACTCATTTTGTGTGGTATGATGTGGTATGCTTTCTACTGGGATATTGGTATAATATTGGCTGGAAATGTATCTGAGTAAACGACATTTGCCTTGAATCCAGTGGGAATTGTTGTTTGGAAACTCGGAGTCGGAAACTGAGAGTTGCGTCTCATTTGTATTTCATGACGATCACAGATGTCAGCCTTGGTCTACTTCCAAGTCGCTTTCCCTTTTGCCAGGCACTAGCTGAAGCTTTGATGACGAACACTTCCGTGACAAGCATCGACCTGTCTGGCAATTCCATCGGCGCTGAGGGAGTGAAGGCCTTTTGTGTCCCGGGATTCCAAGTGGCTGCTCATGGTGTCTTTGTCGCCAGCTTTTTGGAAGGCTTTGTAGTCTGCTCATGCTCATCCATCACATTTCCAGTTTCCAATTTTTGTTGACTGTCAGTGAAGTGGGTGACTTGCTTTTTGACTTGAACTCATTCTGTGTGGTATGATGTGGTATGCTTTCTACTGGGATATTGGCATGATATTGGCTGGAAATGTATCTGAGTACACGACGTTTGCCCTGAATCCTAGATCCAGTGGGATTTGTTGTTTCGAAACTCGGAGTCAGAAACTGAGAGTATTTCATGACGTCTCACAGATGTCAAACTTGATCTACTTCCAAGTCGCTTTCCCTTTTGCCAGGCACTAGCTGAAGCTTTGATGACGAACACTTCCGTGACAAGCATCGACCTGTCTTACAATTCCATCGGCGATGAGGGAGTGAAGGCCTTGTGTCCCGGGATTCCAAGTGGCTGCTCATGGTGTCTTTGTGGCCAGTTTGGTGAAAGGCTTTGTAGTTTGCTGATGCTCATCCTTCGCATTTCCAGGTTTTCAAATTTAGTTGACTGTGAGTGAAGTGGGTGACTTGCTTTTTGACTTGAACTCATTCTGTGTGGTATGATGTGGTATGCTTTCTACTGGGATATTGGTATAATATTGGCTGGAAATGTATCTGAGTAAACGACATTTGCCCTGATTCCAGTGGGAATTGTTCTTTGGAAACTCGGAGTCGGAAACTGAGAGTTGTGTCTCCTTTGTATTTCATGACGTCTCACAGATGTCAACCTTGATCTACTTCCAAGTCGCTTTCCCTTCGGCCAGGCACTGGCTGAAGCTTTGAAGACGAACACTTCTGTGACAAGCATCAACCTGCGTAGCAATTCCATCGGCGATGAGGGAGTGAAGGCCTTTTGTGTCCCGGGATTCCAAGTGGCTGCTCATGGTCTCTTTGTCGCCAGTTTGGTGAAAGGTTTTGTAGTCTGCTCATGCTCATCCTTCGCATTTCCAGTTTCCAATTTTTGTTGACTGTCAGTGAAGTGGGTGACTTGCTTTTTGACTTGAACTCATTCTGTGTGGTATGATGTGGTATGCTTTCTACTGGGATATTGGTATAATATTGGCTGGAACTGCATCTCTGTAAACGACATTTGCCCTGATTCCAGTGGGAATTGTTCTTTGGAAACTCGGAGTCTGAAACTGAGAGTTTTGTCTCCTTTGTATTTCATGAGGTCTCACAGATGTCAGCCTTGATCTACTTCCATGTCGCTTTCCCTTTTGCCAGGCACTAGCTGAAGCTTTGATGACGAACACTTCCGTGACAAGCATCGACCTGTCTGGCAATTCCATCGGCAATGAGGGAGTGAAGGCCTTTTGTGTCCCGGGATTCCAAGTGGCTGCTCATGGTGTCTTTGTCGCCAGTTTGGTGAAAGGTTTTGTAGTCTGCTCATGCTCATCCTTCGCATTTCCAGGTTTTCAAATTTAGTTGACTGTGAGTGAAGTGGGTGAATTGTTTTTTGACTTGAACTCATTCTGTGTGGTATGATGTGGTATGCTTTCTACTGGGATATTGGCATGATATTGGCTGGAAATGAATCTCTGTAAACGACATTTGCCCTGAATCCAGTGGGATTTGTTCTTTGGAAACTCGGAGTCTGAAACTGAGAGTTTTGTCTCCTTTGTATTTCATGAGGTCTCATAGATGTCAGCCTTGATCTACTTCCATGTCGCTTTCCCTTTTGCCAGGCACTAGCTGAAGCTTTGATGACGAACACTTCCGTGACAAGCATCGACCTGTCTGGCAATTCCATCGGCAATGAGGGAGTGAAGGCCTTTTGTGTCCCGGGATTCCAAGTGGCTGCTCATGGTGTCTTTGTCGCCAGTTTGGTGAAAGGTTTTGTAGTCTGCTCATGTTCATCCTTCGCATTTCCAGGTTTTCAAATTTAGTTGACTGTGAGTGAAGTGGGTGAATTGCTTTTTGACTTGAACTTATTCTGTGTTGTATGATGTGGTATGCTTTCTACTGGGATATTGGCACTGTAAACCACATTTGCCTTGAATCCAGTGGGAATTGTTGTTTGGAAACTCGGAGTCGGAAACTGAGAGTTGTGTCTCCTTTGTATTTCATGAGGTCTCACAGATGTCAGCCTTGATCTACTTCCATGTCGCTTTCCCTTTTGCCAGGCACTAGCTGAAGCTTTGATGACGAACACTTCCGTGACAAGCATCGACCTGTCTGGCAATTCCATCGGCGCTGAGGGAGTGAAGGCCTTTTGTGTCCCGGGATTCCAAGTGGCTGCTCATGGTGTCTTTGTCGCGAGCTTTTTGGAAGGCTTTGTAGTCTGCTGATGCTCATCCTTCGCATTTCCAGTTTCGAATCTTGTTGACTGTCAGTGAAGTGGGTGACTTGCTTTTTGACTTGAACTCATTCTGTCTGGTATGATGTGGTATGCCTGGTATGCTTTCTGGGATATTGGCATGACATTGGCTGGAAGTGCATCTCTGTGTCAAAGACATTTGCCCTGAATCCTAGATCCAGTGGGAATTGTTCTTTGGAAACTCGGAGTCTGAAACTGAGAGTTGTGTCTCCTTTGTATTTCATGAGGTCTCACAGATGTCAGCCTTGATCTACTTCCATGTCACTTTCCCTTTGGCCAGGCACTAGCTGAAGCTTTGATGACGAACACTTCCGTGACAAGCATCAACCTGTCTGGCAATTCCATCGGCGCTGAGGGAGTGAAGGCCTTTTGTGTCCTGGGATTCCAAGTGGCTGCTCATGGTGTCTTTGTCGCGAGCTTTTTGGAAGGCTTTGTAGTCTGCTCATGCCATCCTTCGCATTTCCAGTTTCGAATCTTGTTGACCGTGAGTGAAGTGGGTGAATTTCTTTTTGACTTGAACTCATTCTGTCTGGTATGACGTGGTATGCCTGGTATGCTTTCTACTGGGATATTGGCATGATATTGGCTGGAAGTGCATCTCTGTGTCAATGACATTTGCCCTGAATCCAGTGGGAATTGTTCTTTGGAAACTCGGAATCGGAAACTGAGAGTTGTGTCTCCTTTGTATATCATGACGTCTCACAGATTTTAGCCTTGGTCTACTTCCATGTCGCTTTCCCTTCGGCCAGGCGCTAGCTGAAGCTTTGAAGAAGAACATCTCCGTGACAAGCATCTACCTGCTTGGCAATTCCATCGGCGATGAGGGAGTGAAGGCCTTTTGTGTCCCGGGATTCCAAGTGGCTGCTCATGGTGTCTTTGTCGCCAGTTTGGTGAAAGGTTTTGTAGTCTGCTCATGCTCATCCTTCGCATTTCCAGGTTTTCAAATTTAGTTGACTGTGAGTGAAGTGGGTGAATTGTTTTTTGACTTGAACTCATTCTGTGTGGTATGATGTGGTATGCTTTCTGCTGGGATATTGGCATGATATTGGCTGAAAGTGCATCTCTGTGTCAAAGACATTTGCCCTGAATCCAGTGGGATTTGTTCTTTGGAAACTCGGAGTCTGAAACTGAGAGTTGCGTCTCCTTTGTATTTTATGAGTTCTCGCAGATGTCAGCCTTGATCTACTTCCATGTCGCTTTCCCTTTTGCCAGGCACTAGCTGAAGCTTTGAAGACGAACACTTCCGTGACAAGCATCAACCTGCTTGGCAATTCCATCGGCAATGAGGGAGTGAAGGCCTTTTGTGTCCCGGGATTCCAAGTGGCTGCTCATGGTGTCTTTGTCGCGAGCTTTTTGGAAGGCTTTGTAGTCTGCTCATGCTCATCCTTCGCATTTCCAGGTTTTCAAATTTAGTTGACTGTGAGTGAAGTGGGTGAATTGTTTTTTGACTTGAACTCATTCTGTGTGGTATGATGTGGTATGCTTTCTACTGGGATATTGGCATGATATTGGCTGGAAATGAATCTCTGTAAACGACATTTGCCCTGAATCCAGTGGGATTTGTTCTTTGGAAACTCGGAGTCCGAAACTGAGAGTTGTCTCTCCTTTATATTTCATGAGTTCTCGCAGATGTCAGCCTTGATCTACTTCCATGTCGCTTTCCCTTTGGCCAGGCACTGGCTGAAGCTTTGAAGACGAACACTTCCGTGACAAGCACCAACCTGCAATGCAATTCCATCGGCAATGAGGGAGTGAAGGCCTTTTGTGTCCCGGGATTCCAAGTGGCTGCTCATGGTGTCTTTGTCGCCAGTTTGGTGAAAGGTTTTGTAGTCTGCTCATGCTCATCCTTCGCATTTCCAGGTTTTCAAATTTAGTTGACTGTGAGTGAAGTGGGTGAATTGTTTTTTGACTTGAACTCATTCTGTGTGGTATGATGTGGTATGCTTTCTACTGGGATATTGGCATGATATTGGCTGGAAGTGCATCTCTGTGTCAATGACATTTGCCCTGAATCCAGTGGGAATTGTTCTTTGGAGACTCGGAATCGGAAACTGAGAATTGTGTCTCATTTGTATTTCATGACGTCTCACAGATTTTAGCCTTGGTCTACTTCCATGTCGCTTTCCCTTCGGCCAGGCACTGGCTGAAGCTTTGAAGACGAACACTTCCGTGACAAGCATCAAACTGGATGACATCCCTCCTACCTTAATGAAATTATTTCAGGGGGGGGTTACCCTCCAAAATAATTTTTTGAAAATAATTTCAAAAATCTAACATGTTGGATGTATAGATTTATAGACTCTAACCATCACCAAAATAATTTCTGGTTGGAAATTATTTTGATGGGTTACCCCCCCTCAAAATAATTTTGACGAAAACACTCTCACAGCAAAAAAAATATTTCAAAATAATTTTAGTGTTTGACCTTGTTTTGATCCGATGGCATATTCCACCTTTGGATGAAGGAATGTCGTACACTCAAGTTTCTGCAGGCTGTGTTCACACAGCACTTCTTCGCAGTGATGGCAGTGTTGTAACTTTCGGAGGAAACGATGTAGAACAATGCGATATCCCATCTTGCGCAATGTTGGACTTGCAAAAGTGGTTTATTATTTTTTTAGTTTTTTTTGGTTTTTTAGGATTGATGCGTTGCGAATCCTACAACGCAAATAAATTCAACATCATGTTTCATGTGTGCTCCCTGGTAGTCATGTCAGAATCTCCCCTCAATCTTAAGTTGCAGCAAGAACGCATCAAAACTTGCAACTCGAAACCAAACTCGTTCTTTAAGAAATTATTCAAAGGATCTTGGAGATGCCCTGCATTCCTCAAAAATCAAAGTGGGAAGCTGCCAGAACCATCCAACTCGCCCATAAACTGGAAACAAATGAAAAACCTATCAAAACCGACCGAACGCTTCCCAAAAAAGAGTTCTTTGGAGGGAAATGAAGGGAATATGGAAGAAGAAAAAGGAAATATGACAGGTTATGAAAATCACTACAGGAAAGGGCCAGGTTGAATATTATTTTGTGGTATTTCCCACGGGGAGAAATTATTTTAGGGGTATTGGAGATACCCTGCACCTCAAAAACCAAAGTGAGCAGCTGCCAGAACCATCCAACTCGCCCAGAAACTGGAAAAAAAATGAAAAACCTATCAAAACCGAACGCTTCCCAAAAAAAGTTCTTTGGAGTGAAATGAAGGGAATATGGAAGAAGAAAAAGGAAATATGACAGGTTAGGAAAATCACTACAGGAAAGGGCCAGGTTGAATGCCATTCCGTGCGATTTCCCAAGAGGAGAAATTATTCTAGGGGTATTGGAGATGCCTTGCACTTCCCAAAATTCAAAGTGAGCAGCTGCCAGAACCATCCAACTCGCCCATAAGCTGGAAACAATTGAACAATCTATCAAAACCGAACGCTTCCCAAAAAAGAGTTCTTTGGAGGGAAATGAAGGGAATATGGAAGAAGAAAAAGGAAATATGCCAGGTTATGAAAATCACTACAGGAAAGGGCCAGGTTGAATGCCATTCCGTGGGATTTCCCAAGAGAAGAAATTATTCTAGGGGTAGTGGAGATACCCTGCACTCCTCAAAAACCAAAGTGAGCAGCTGCCAGAACCATCCAACTCGCCCATAAACTGGAAACAAATGAAAAACCTATCAAAACCGAACGCTTCCCAAAAAAAGAGTTCTTTGGAGTGAAATGAAGGGAATATGGAAGAAGAAAAAGGAAATATGACAGGTTAGGAAAATCACTACAGGAAAGGGCCAGGTTGAATGCCATTCCGTGGGATTTCCCAAGGGGAGAAATTATTTTAGGGGTATTGGAGATACCCTGCCCCTCAAAAATCAAAGTGAGCAGCTGCCAGCTGAAAAAAAACTATAAACACCGAATGCTTTCCCTTTCACACTCATTCCCACCGAGTGTTTTTTGGAAGGAAATGAAGGGAATGTGAGAGAAATGTGGGGAAGTATGAAAAAATGGAAATATGTAGGAAAGAACCAGTGATGAAGATGATGGTTGAACATCATTTTGCGGGAATCCCCAAGGGGATTTTTTTTAAATCTTTTTTTTTCAACCATTTAAAATTTAGATGAAATTATTTCAAAACATAGTTATTCCAGGGTATATTGAAGGCTTAGATTATAACTCTCATATTCCAATATGCACATCCGTAGGCCCACTGCTTAGGAAAATTATTCAACAACATGTTTTCTTTAAACATATTCCAAAACCTGGTTGATACCCCCGCGTTTTTCTTGAAGGGATGGAATATCCCCGGTACACCTGCGAAGGCGATCATGTCGGGTAGGGGGGGGTCCCAAAGTATACATATGTAAAGATTGGAGTCTCCGGAGGGGGGCAAAATAATTAACTCCCCAGGGGTTGAAATAATTTTTACGAAGGTTCACCACCGTCGATGAAGGGGGGGGGGGGGTCTATCGTAAGAAATTATTTTACCCTAAAGAGGGTTGTTTCGTATAACAACCGAAGACACTATCAACCCCCTGAAAATAATTTTGGAAATTATTTTGAGGGGGGGGGAGGGGGGGGTAGTTTAGGTAGGGTAGATTGGATGACAATTCCATCGGCGATGAGGGAGTGAAGGCCTTTTGTGTCCCGGTGTTCCAAGTGGCTGCTCATGGTGCCTCTGCTTATTCTTGATGTTGAGGTTCAGATTCTGACCCTGACTGAAGGGTGCTGAGGGTGCTGAGGGCTAGCGCTGTGGGGGACGTCATAGTGCCATCCAGCACTGCGCACAGCCAGGCCTTGAAGCAAGTGATCGAGGAAAAGAAGAAGATGGGTTTCGAGCTAGACATCAGATTCAATCTCAGCTGAGCAGAGCTCGTTCAAAAGTCAACTCCAAGCGGATGCGGAGGGACAGTCTGTTTGCTCCTGAGTGTGTGAGACCTACATGTTTATTGTTTAATCATGATCATCTTCGATTGATCTAGAGCACCTGCGACTTGTGAGATGCCCCAATGCACGGCTTGAATTTTTTTCGATCCAAAGATAGATTGGGAATTTCGACCTGGAATGGCGATCGCAAAGATTTTTGTGTCCCCCCAAATCCACAAAAAACCATTCCCAATCTGTGGTTTATTATTGGGTATGCGGTATGCGGCCTAGTTGGTATAATGGCGCCCAAATGGTTCGAATCGGGAGGTTTTTTTAATTCTGGATGCCCCATGCCAAAAGTGGGAAAAAGGAAGTATTGACACGCATAAGTGGAGGCCAAACAACAGGAAACACGAAGGGTTTAGAACTGGTGATTTCAAAATCTTACACCAGTACAGTATATAGATGTATATAGTATATAGTGGGGTTGTTGAGGGTGAATTAAAAAAGTCTTGAACAAAAACCCTGCTAGAACTATATGGGGGTTTCCTGAAATAGGGGTACTCATCCATTTCTAGATGGGATTTTCCATGAAATAAACCATCCAGCGTTTTTGGGGTACACCTCCATTTATAGAAACCTCCATATATATATAGAGCAATGGACTGTTTCGTTGAAATGGCTTTGCCACAGTTACCTTCAGGATCATCAGGACAGACATTCCGAAGTCGACATGGACATGACAGCCACTGACAGCTTTTGGTTCTGCAAAGAACCATTTAAATGGTCAAAAATAACAGTTGCTGTCCACTGAAATGTCAACATTTTTAAAATTTCTACGTTGAATGGAGAAAAATAGCAGACATTTTTGAATACGACCTGCAAGGCAAGACAGATCTTCCAAGAGAAGACGTGTCCCCTTTGAAACATCGATATCTTTCCATTTCTTGGGATCTGATGGACGGGACATTCCCGCAAGCTCGGCACAACAGCAGAAACCACAGTACTTCCCGCCACCTTTCCCTTCCTTGGCATGGCTGATATGGATGAGAATCTTGGAGATGTGGTGAGATGATGTCGCCATATCCAGCTGTGATGAAACACGACTTCGAGTCACTGTACTTTCTGATTCTACAGATATCTAATGATGGATGTCCCAGCAACATCCAGCAACAACTGTTGGGCTACTCGCGAGATGAGTATCTAAGCTTGTACTCCTGAGTTGGTAGTGACCATAGTTTCTAGTCACTTTTTGGAGTTACCATGGTCACCCAGCATTGCGGGCCTCATTTCTAGACTTGCCACCTTCTAAACGAGTGACAGGATTTAGATGCCCCAAATATCCCGTGTCTCAAGAGTTGCTAGGTGTTTTTTTTGCACTTCAAGTTTCAAATGACGTCAACCTGGAAGATTGATTATCGACGATGTTCCATGAGTCAACGTGCCCATGTCAGAAAACCACCGCTCAACCAAAAGCGACCTAGGATATGATCGGAGATGCAGCAGGAGCAGAAAACCAAGAGCTTTGCAAAGACCAAGGCATTGGGGATTTAACCAACAATGGGGATATAATGGAAAGGACATACCGGTTTGGATACTGTATAATTGTATAATACATGTATTATATCATAATTATCATATATTGTCTATATATGATATATATGTAGGGCGGGCCAGACCACGAGGCCCCGGAGGTAGTATGAAATACCAGTCCGTATATTTAAATGTAGTTACCGTATATATATATATATAGGCCCTATATATATAAAAACCATTAGGGACAGGGTTTCAATAGGACTCTGCTCCAATGGTACCATATGGATCAAAACCGGTGCATATTTGATGGGGATTTAACCAACAAAAATGGGGGTATAATGGAATAGAGGACATACCGGTATACCGTATGATTGTATAATACATATATCATATATTGTCTATATAATCCTGGGGCTTCCCAGGCCCCACTTTGAAAGGCTGTTGCCAAAAGCCTACTCAAGTATCTCCAGGCCCCCAGAAGTTTGGAGCATGGATTTTAGGAGGTGGGTCTCATCTCGCCTGTTGCCTTTTCAGGTTTGCGGCCCAGGATCTTGAGTTGGAGCAGTGGATCCATGAACAAAATGATCTGCTATGTGTTTTACTTGGATGTTCTTAAAAAAGTAATGATCTGTCATGTGTTTATACCGGTATTTCTTCAAAATTGCAAGGGCAGGTTTGACCCGGTGATCTATATGAGATACTTTCTGAATGATTTCCCCATCTTTGAAGCCATGGTGCAAAACCGCTATCGGAGTTCCAGAGTTCTTTTGGCTTCCAAACGCCCTTGACTCAGCATCTTGAATCTTGATTGGGGGTGTCAAGATTATAAAAGTAGGCCTAACATGATCCATCCCGGATTTCCTGACAACTTAGGCGTCAATGCCGGGGCAACAGGTTCGCCCTAGCCCTCCTTGCTTGCGATTGATACAGCCACCTTTCACACTTTTCTCATCATCCTATCTTTTATCTTTTGAGATCGCCGCTGATTGGCCCAGGATGTTTTGTAGCTGGGTTGCTAGGCGGTTTGGGGTTGAACTGCTTGGCACTTAGTCTTGGCACAATGCCCAACCAGCCCCGGCCTAATATGATGGCCTTGCTGGAGGACCCATACATACTTGTTCAGGGGAGGCCAACCCAATTGTGATGGGCAGAATTTAACCCCAAAAAAATAGCAAATGCAATAGAGTCATCATCCTTTGGTTGAAATCTACATATACAGTAAACAATGGAATATGTACCTGCCATACATATGCATCCCCGGGTAGGACTTTTACAGGGATAAGTTGAACGACCAGAACTGGATGGAAAAGCGCTGGTATGATCTAGCCAAAATGAAGAATATCCCGAAGGAGAAAGTCCAGAAGCGTTTGAAGGCCCAGCAGGCGCCCCATTTTTTTAAACTGCGATTGACATAGTCCGGCTATAGTCCATCATATGCTAAGAATCGCAATTGCCAGGCGCCATGCAACTTCAGCTTCATCAATGTCAACTCTGAACTGGAGACTGTGGAGAAAGCTTTTTCTCTTGACGTTGTGGGGCTTGCCTGTTTGACGTTTAAGTCCATATAATATATGCTGATGTGTTTTTAATTCTACAAGTATCATCTTAATCATGTTCAAATATATATATCATGATCCAATTTTAACTGTTCAAGCTCCGGGTAGGTGGAGGATGAGCACAACTACGAGTTTTACATAGAATGGCTCTCGGTCTTTGCTGGTGATTTGCCATGGAACTCAGAACTAAAGGCTGGGTTCCAAAGTGAAATTTGTGGGGCCCTCATCTGACTGCAGTGTCATGCCCTCCCTCATCTTGCTGCAGGCCCTGTTCATGAAGTTCCACACAGAATCGCCTTTGTGCCGCGCGAAGCTGAAGATGGACGTCGAGGAGTTGGGTCCAAAGGGGTCTGTATTGACATGCCTTGATTGGATGAAATGGAATAATTGGGCAACCCTGCTCTTATATATGTATATAAACCAATTGGTACAAACCCAATTTTGTAATAGGCGATAATTTGGGTGTGGGTTTTGCCAAGCAGGTGTCTGCACATGCAGGATTGGGCGAATCTCGAAGCTGCCAACCAGAAGAACCTATGTTCGGCCATCATCTTCCTTGCTCGGAGGAATGAACGAGCCAGGCCTATCCCTTATGATTGATCTGGCCGGGGTATAATGATTATATGATCGATCTCAAAAAAATGCATGTTGAAATGTAGCATATTTTTGAAAAGTATATTAAGCGCCCGCATACCCAACAATTTTGCCAACAACATCGATTTTTTTAGTTTTGCATATTTTTGCGCAGTGTGCCAGGGCTGGGCACAAAAAACTGGAGGACTTGAAGTACGTGGTCAGGACAATGCGTGGGCACCTTTGGAAGAGAGGTGGGGGGTTCGGAGGATAGGGCCTTTATATGTTGGATTTCAAGTATAATTCCCAATATTATATGTCATCGAAATCATGTACGTTATTTTAGAGTGGTCGTCAGGCAAGAAGACTCAGAACGAAGAACAGGATGCTGACACTCCAGAGCCCAGCAGTCACCCATTAGAGGGGTTTTCCTGTAGCAAAGAAGAGCTTGAGCAAGAAGCTGAACAGAAGGATTCTGAGAATTCTGTTGAGCCTGAAGCCCTTGACACCTCTGCCCGCCCCGCTGAGCCAGAGGTTGAGTGCAGAGGGCCGCCAGTGCCAAAAACAGTCATAGACCAAGACAGCCAACCTAGCCACACTCCACCTGTGGTCCAGGAATCCCAAGTTCCATGCACACCCGACAAAGCTGTTTTCGTAGAGGAAAGCCAAGAAGTAGAATCGTACTTTCAAGAAGATCAGACTCCACCCGAGTGGAACGAGGGAGATGGGGTGGCCTATGATACAAAGAAAAATGAGCCTGCTAGCATGCCTGCTGAGCCAACCTCGGACGGTGCCGAACCTTCCCAGCCAACAACACCTTCAAAAGAGCATTTGGAGGCGTTGGAAAAGGATGAGGAAAGGGTAGATTTGAAGTCTGATGAAGAAGATCTAGCAAGGCGTCAGGCTTTCAAGGCAGGGTTCATTTTTTCCTTGCCAAATGGATTAAGCAGAAGACAGCTTGATTTTTATAAAGTAGGGAGTCCAATAATTGATATAGAATTCATCTTCGAAGAGCTTCACTTCTTATATTACGTACTGCATATATTATATCCTATCATCAATTTATATAAATTGTATTATTCAAGTTTTTTTTGCCATTTTCCACATTTTTGCTCTTGGCCCCGCAGGACCGGAAACCGCTTTTTGAGCTGGAGGACCTACCGGAGCTGACAGAGCAGCATCTCAAAGACTTTCCTGATTTAGCCGGGGTAGATCAAACACAGTTCAAGGCTGTTTCAAACCTACTTCTTCAGGCCTGGTCTGATGTTCGCTGCATCGATCCATTATTCATGATTTCTTAGTGAGCCCGAGCCAACCAACATTCGAATATATATTTATAGATTTATAAATCGAACTTTCATATTTTCCCCCTACCCTATCCCTGCCACTGCTTCGCAGTTGCAGCGCGAAACCCGAAAAGACATCAATGCGGAGCGAAGGGCAGCTGAGAAAGAGTTGAAGGACAAGCGTGAAGCAACCGAAAGACGGGTCCAAGGGAAGGGAAGGGGCCGAGGCAAAGGACGGGGTCGTGGGAGAAAGGCCTCTCATGTGGAACCCACGGAGGAAGGAGTTCCTGGAAAAGAGCAGGACGAAGCAATGCAGCATTTGCCTGAAGTGCATCTCCAAAAACTTCGATCCAAACGAGGGCATGATGCTGAAAGCGGCAGTGAAGTTGAGGCTAGGAAGGGTAAAAGGTGATTTGGGAAGGTGGCCCCAGGGTGGCATCTATAAATTCCAAATCGATGTAGAAACACTTATTTAAAACCTAGATCATAGAAGCTTCAAAAACATCTAATTAATATGACTTACATTGAGAGTCTCTGCGCATGGCAGGAAGTCTATTCAGATGTTGCAAGCAAGAAACCTGGAAGAAGGCCGAAGGCTAAGGCGGGCATCATTTATTTGGACAACACCTTTTCCCGTTTTCACTTCGACAAGATGATCGATCTTTTAATGACAAGTCGAAGTCTGCAGCAGGCAAAAACTGCGGCGAAGCCGAAGTCCACAAACAAA
The DNA here is from genome assembly GCA_947184155.2 of Cladocopium goreaui. Taxonomy (NCBI): domain Eukaryota; class Dinophyceae; order Suessiales; family Symbiodiniaceae; genus Cladocopium; species Cladocopium goreaui. Next base: position 110,499 of record CAMXCT020001184.1, on the reverse strand, counting down.
GAAGCACAGGACAAAACACAGTACTCGAACTGCTCCATTATTAGCACCCGGGTACCCTCTAATATATTATATTATATGCCAGGAGACTGGCACCAGCAAGAATGGAAGGGAAGATGCCCCGGACGCTGCTGAGGATAGATCGGCTACATTGGTTGGATTGGGGATGACTGAGCATGTACTGTCTAAAACAGAGCCAGCACAGTGAGTAGTAAATTGGATCTACCACTCTGCCTGTATAACCGGGCTGTGTACGGCAGGACAAGAAACGAAAAAAGAAAGCCCCTGATCAGGCCTGGAGAGTTTAAGGCCACAGCGCATACCTCCAAACTATAAAACCAGCCCGCTTCAGGAGAAGACGGAAGACAAGAAACCGACCAAAGAGGCCATATTCCATTGTTTAGATTTTTAGCTAGCTTATATATATCAGTGTGCTTAATATAGATAGATAGATTACTCACACCCAGTTTATGCACTTTGAGGGACATGACATGTATGTGGGCATATGTGCATGCTTCATACATGCTTTTTATTTTGCATCAAAGCCTGCTTGCTGCATTAGTTTTCACAGCTAGGCAAAAAAGCGTCGTGGCCAGAACAAGGAGAACATTTTTGCTCTTTTTCTGGTGGACCGACTATATACACCACAAAAACTGGCAAGGTGCTCTTAAGCATTATGATCCATGTTTTTCAATTAATGTCACAGGCATTGATTCTATACATTATTCCGTTTATAATTATAAGATCATTCCATTTTTGATCTTTGGATAAGATCATTCCATTTTTGATCTTTGGAACCTGTCAAACCGACTTGTACCCGTGATGGTTTGCCAGGAGCCCCAGGCTGATGGCGAAGCAGTGGAACCGGAACCAAAGGTCTCCACCTTGGCAAGTGGTGGAGTGGTTTTCTGAATTTGGTTTCGTATCTTTTATAGCCCAAATTTCTTTTGAAAAAACAAACCGTTAACCGGTATAAAGATTATATTATATTTAATTTATTTATGATATATTGTATATTCGATTCAACATGTAGTATAAAAGTTGGTTTAGCAATTGATCTCATGGTGATTCCTAGGCCCGACCGGCCAGACAAAGGAAGAAACCTGCTGATGCGGTGGTATCCTCATGCTCAATCAATAATTTAGTTCGTTCTTCTATTAACACTCATCGATCCGATAGGATTCACTATTACCTCACCATGCCTTAGGAAGCTCGTGATTCAGATGACAATGGGTCCAAACCTGCCTCCGTCTGGGACCTCAAGTGGGAAACTCTGGGTTGGGCCTCTTTTAAACTTTGAATGAACGAACTGTTGATGTTGTTGGTTCGATTTGTCAGGCTGAAAGCAAGCAGCTGCTTTCCAAGGACATTTGTTCAAATATAAACTACATCGATCTCGTCTCTTTTAAATGTTTCAATTCTTGCAGTCCGTAAGCGAACAAAAACTATTGGGATTGCTTTCATGAATTCATCATGCAGGAACAGAAAGAAGACCAGATCATGCTCATCCATGCAGCAGCCCAGAAGTTCCCAGAACTTGCAGTCCCCGATGACATTGCTGACCGATCGCCAGGGTCTCAACCAAAAGGGTAAATTCCTTACAACTTGTACAACTTGTACTGCATAATGATCGATCATGTCTTGATCAAAACCATCAATAAATAAACCATGTTTGTTCAGGACTTGGACGGTCAAAGCCCCTGATGCCACCCTCAAGCAGCTGGCGGAGGATGACACAACTTGCAGCATAGGAGTGATCCTGCGAGGCCAATTCTATGTCTATGGCTGTGGTGAAAAGCAGGTGTTGGCCATCAACAAGGCAACAGGACAGAACTTCAAGGTGGGGATGGGGAATCAACATAGCACTAGATCGAGGTAGAACATCGATCTATAGATCTAAGATGTGCACAACCAATCGACAAGTTTATATTATTATTGTTTTCTAGTACAGTTTTATTTCCTACAATCTTAAGATCTCTCAATTGTCAACATTCTCTCGGCCACACAGGCAGATCGAAAGGGCGGTGTCACTCTGAGTTGGGGCAAGTATGGTGTCGGCAAGAGCTGGCAACATGCTCGGCAGTTGGCTGGATGGGAACCCGAACATAAGATTCGAAGCTGAGATAGCGCACTGGTGCTGATGATACCTATTTGATATAATTATCATATATATTAAATAAAATTATTATTTTACTGCATTCACATGCTACGCATGTGCGCTACAATATACCGATGTTTTGGGGCAAGAGCGTGCCGGCTACACCTGGTGGCCATACATGCACGCAGCAGGATCAATCAAGAGACATCGAAAGAACATCAAAAGCTGCATCACATCATGATAAATCATGGATGGATCAATCGATGTTAAGTTTCAATCAAGTTTTCCATATGAGTTTTTGCATGAACACTCAATTGTGCTGGAAAAAATGCCCACTACTTGAGCTGATTCTGGCTCAATCCAACCTGGTTTAGATCCATCCCACCACCGGCTTAGCAGGATGTCCTGTTCGAAGCCGTTGCCTCCTGGTTGGACCAAGAGAGGCGTGGCCTTGACACGGAAGGAGTCGGAGCTGCTGCAGACATGGGGATGTCCAAGAGAAGTGTGGGGATCTCATTCTATCGATTAAGCACAGTGCCAATATTTGGATAAAGCATATATCATGGTATATTATGATGCCATATGAGTTATGAAATTGTGAGGTTGCATGCGTTGGACTACTTGGCCCAAACTTTGCCAGAAGGGCAGCGACAAAGAGTCAGTATCCTAGATTTTCCAGCCTTAAACAAATCAATTTGCCCATCTTGTGCTTGCTCAGGATGTGCAATGTTTGGATGTCTTTTGCGGTGAAAAAGCTATCTCGACCACATGGCGTGGGGAACTCGGGGGATTTCAGTGGCATCATGAATTATCATAAATACGGCCGCACAATTCATTGGCACATGATCAGTGCATTGAGGCCGTCACAACCAGAAGACGTTCGCCCCCCAGCTTGCTGCATACCCTGGATCCTCCACAGCAACACGGCCACGCTTGTGAGAATCAACATCATATATCTGATTATTTAATGATCCCCGTGTACTATCTTGATCTCCATACTATTATAACCCCAAAAACATTCGAATACCATTTACTTTTCGATCCCCTCAGCTTGGGCCTAGGGAGCACTACGATGTCTTGGAACGTGGAGAGCAGAACGACATTCTGCTAACGTGGGGGCCTCAAACCACTTAGTTTCAATTTATAAATATCCAGATATTCGATCAGTATCATGTATATGAGCTTACATGCAGTCAGGGTAGCATGTTCATATATTAATTAAATATCGATTTCAAACCGAGTTAGTCGATTTTATATATGTGCTAGTGTTGTTGAGGCAGGGCTACTTGAATCTGCTCAGCATGGGCCTACGGATGGAGCCTGACTCCTTAGCCGTTGTGGGGTTGCCATGCCCTACATTTGTATGGGTGAATTCCGGAACCCATGGCCGCAAGCCCACCCAGCCATATGGAAATGAAACCAAGTTTGATTACATTGCCCGTGCCAATACGAAGCTTTTCTCAATTAAATTTGTATTTTTTGTCACATATTTGGGGTTGTAATTTAAAAAATGTTGTGGCTATTATAATATCACCCCGATACTCCAATATTACAATTATTATCGATCGATATACATTATAGTTCATGTCATGTGGTCTCACTGGTACGGTGTTGGTCGCCATCTCCACATACTCGGTCCTTGCCCACCCTTTCTTCACACACGGTGTTGGTCGCCATCTCCACATACTCGGTCCTTGCTCACCCTTTTCTTCACACATGGCCAGTTGGAGTTTCTCAGAGAAGGCACTGTCCGCGTGGGAACGGTGCACATCGTCCGGCATGACAAACGTCTTGTCCGCCAGTGTCGCAGGAAACTGCGTCGTCAACTGGGGAAAGCTCTGCAATGTTTCCACCAGGACGCACCAGCAGTCCAATATCATCCATCATAAGTTCAGCAGCGCAGTAGCCAGTCAAAGCAATCAATCGATCTGTATTTTGGGGATTTGTGGAGTGTAATAGTATTATTTTATAATATGGTGGTTACGTATTGCCCCAGTTTTAAATTTAATTTATTTATTTATAAATAATATAAAATATTTCAAATTACTTCAAATTACTTTACTTCGAGTTATCCCCACCATAACATTTATACACTTTGTTACTGGCAAACCTTCTGGCATTCTATCTGACATACCTTCAGGCATTTTATCTTGCATATCTTCTGGCATTCTATCTGGCATATCTTCTGGCATTCTAGCTGGCATATCTTCTGCAATCTGTTGTGGCATATCTTCTGGCACTCTATCTGGCATATCTTCTGACGTATCTTCTGACATATATTCTATCTGGTATTCTATCTGGCAAATCTTCTGGCATTTTATCTGACAAACATTCTAGTCTGGCACTTTATCTGGCATACCTACTGGCATTCTATCTGACATTCTATCTGGCATACCTTCTGGCATTCTATCTGGCATATCTTCTGGCATTTTATCTGGCATATCTTCTGACATTCTATCTGACATATCTTCTGACATTCTTTCTGGCATATCTTCTGACATTCTGTCTGGCATATCTTCTGACATTCTTTCTGACATTCTTTCTGGCATTCTATCTGGCATATCTTCTGGCATTCTATCTGGTATATCTTCTGGCATTCTAGCTGGCATATCTTCTGCAATCTGTTCTGGCATATCTTCTGGTACTCTATCTGGCATATCTTCTGGCATATCTTCTGACATTCTATCTGGCATTCTATCTGGCAAATCTTCTGGCATTCTATCTGGCAAACATTCTGGCACTTTATCTGGCATACCTATTGGCATTCTATCTGACATTCTATCTGGCATACCTTCTGGCATTCTATCTGGCATATCTTCTGGCATATCTTCTGGCATTTTATCTGGCATATCTTCTGACATTCTATCTGACATATCTTCTGACATTCTTTCTGGCATATCTTCTGACATTCTTTCTGACATTCTTTCTGGCATTCTATCTGGCATTCTATTTGGGTGAGGAGGCGGAGGAGGCGGAGGAGGAGGAGCAGAGCTCTGTTAAAATCTAGCAACCCTCACCTGGCAGGTGGGGAATTTATATCCTAAACTGATCTCGCTTGTGGTGCCCAGATCAGCTGTGGCTTGCTAAGGATTACTGTTCGTACAGTGATCTTCCTGATGGTGCTGACGTGCAGAGGATGTTACTGGTTTTTGGAACAGCCAGGTTCCTCTCAGGTTCGACATTTTCCTGAATTGATTCTTCTCCGGACTCTGATGGAAACTAGCGGCATCGCCTCCTACTTCCAGAGATTGTCGGGGCCCCAATGATTTCATATTCAAATCCATCATAGCATGCATGCATGCCATGCATGTGTACATGATAATTATATATATGATCGAATCCACATTCTAAGATATTCTAGATTTGATCCAGGCCCTGGTTTTAGTACTACGTAACTATTGTGGAGATTTCAAGACCATAACCTGGCCCCTAAAAAGATTTATAGGATTCCATCCGTATTTATATTATCTCCACAGTGCAGTTGTTCAGGAACCCCCCCAGTGTATGACGCACCGCTCGGCAACGGCCAAGCTGGATGGGAAGCTGGGGAAGTCCTTCGCCAAAGCTTTCGATGGCCATTGCTTCGACGCTGCGTGCTCAGCCTGAAGCAACAGAACATCAGTGAGCGCCCACTGGTTGATATCATGTTTTTAACTTCAAATTCTTTGATGAGGAAGCCACCCCAGACAATTATTATTACCACCCGCATTATCCAGAAAATTCAAGTCATATTGCGTAGCCCACTAGCTAAGGCCATATGTTTCCCAACTCAAGAAGAAGCTGACCCAGTTCGAGAAAGCGAAGTTGTCGTCTAAGGGGATTACTATTGTGAAGCAGCTGCCTGATGGCCGGAAGTCAGTGTCATCTTCTTAGGTTGATTCGAAAGCTTGAGAGTTTTTATGTCATTTTTTGAAAGACAATACATGGGCCCATCCCCTTCAAAAGAATTATGGCAACGATATTTGTGGTGGCTGAGGCAAGGAGGTCCCAACCTTCGCAAAACCCAAGTGTATCCTGTTCGTTTTGCCGAAAAATTGTATGCCATGCACTTCGCCCTGAAGGCCGGAATCATATCCTACCAGGTAACGACTAGAAACTAGAATGGGGACCAGTTGATGATTCAGCATTATAAGCATTCCCATTCCCCAGGATTATATAAATTAGGTCCCTATAAAATATTTATACTATGCACCGGCCTTGCCAGGCGAAACATGCCTTCAGGCTCAAGGCAGATGTGAATGCAGCGGCCAAGACATTCCAGAACCGCAGGAAGAAGGCGTTGGGAATACGTGTTACTGTAGCAGTCTTGAAAAGTATCTTCAAGGCATGGACCAACCAAAAGCGGAAACGGGGCCATGGGGATCTTTCCATTTTGTGACAAACTTAGGTAGTACAGTACTACTACAATTTAGGGAATTGCATTCTTGGTTCAGAAAGTTCTTGAACCCTTATTTCTTTTGCTATGGGGATCGAAGTCATAAAATAACACTTGCATGATCGCTTCCCCAACCATTGATCCCATTTTGATCTCCCCACTAACCATTCCAGTGCTGCTGCTTGCCTCGCAGATCCGCGTCCAGAAGACCATTTGGAAGCGTGGGAACCTTGATGAGATCAGCAAAATGCTGAAGACCAAAAAAGCGATGGGCCAGTACCGCCCCATCCACAAATTTCCCTAATTAAGAACACTGCAGTACCAGTGTCAGAAAATTCACCAGGGCCGATGACTGGCTCATACTTGGGATCCCATCCAGATATCCTATATTTTTTTACGTCGGTATATTATATAATGTGGGAAGTCATATGGGGTAGACACTAAAATGTCTGGCCCGGTAACAACTATATATTATAATATATAATATATACAATGCATGCTATCTTCCACTTCCCATGTTGGGCCAATGGGTTTTAGTTTCTCCCGAATGGTTGGATTCAAATTTTTGGAGCCTGGATCTCGGGAACCCTGTTGGAAGCCAAACGCTGGCACTTGAACATCGTAGATTATTGTCTCACGTTTCTAGGAAACGTGAAATTCGAAATGATATACGCCAAATCTGGCTCTAATTCGTCAGTTAGACTGTGTATCAATGGTGCGATGGGAAGAAATTGTAATTCAGAGTGGTGGCCAGGTGGACCAAAGCAAACAAAAATGGATTTCTCAGATTTCTTTCAAGGGATGCAATGGTATATTTCCCCTTTTTGACTATGTCTGACCGTGACATATATGATTCAACAAATCTAACTTCGAAAAGCCATCAGGTGGCATGATAAACCATTTGAGATTGGTTGGTTTGGTGTGTTTTTTCATTTTCCGAAAATGTTCGTTGAAAAAGTGGACCGTGAATGAGCGTGAATTAGCGTGAAAAAGCCCTCGTACGGCGTGAAAGGCCGTCCCACGGCGTGAAAGGCCCGTGAAAGTTGGGCCTAGATTTTCCGAAATTTTGGGGTATCGATAAAACCAAATTCATGTCTATATGGTCCCTTGATAATGTACTTAGTTTATAGATTGTTGGGAATATCGTTTTTTATCATTGAGAGCTATCGTGTTTGCCCCAAAAATTAAAAATACTTTGCAAAACACAGGATGGACAATGGATTTTGGATCAATTTGGGTGATATGCATAGCCTCCACCAATGAATTCCAGAAAATCAAATAATAGCAAACCATTTTGGCCAGCATATATTCTACAAGTGTCGGCCTAAGTGGCATTTTGAGGCTCTGA
>CAMXCT020001184.1:57023-102177 GCA_947184155.2 Cladocopium goreaui | reverse complement strand
AAGCACCTGCAATCAAACCCATGACAGTGGCTGTGGAGCAGAAAAACGAAGAAGCACCAGCCACAGCACCTGCAACCGAAGAGCAGAAAAATGCAGAAGCACCAGCCTCAGCACCAGCCACAGCACCTGCAGCTGAACCCAAGACAGTGGCCGCGGAGCAGAAAAACGAAGAAGCACCAGCCACAGCACTTGCAACCGAACAGCAGCAAAATGCAGAAGCACCAGCCACAGCACCAGCCACAGCACCAGCCACAGCACCTGCAGCCGAACCCAAGACAGCGGCCGTGGAGCAGAAAAACGAAGAAGCACCAGCCGCAGCACCTGCAACCGAACAGCAGAAAAATGCAGAAGCACCAGCCACAGCACCAGCCACAGCACCAGCCACAGCACCTGCAGCCGAACCCAAGACAGTGGCCGTGGATCAGAAAAGCGAAAAAGCACCAGCCACAGCACCTGCAACTGACGCCAGTACACAACCAAGTACAACAGGGACAGAAGCATCTTCGAGCACGAATGGTCAATCGGCCACAGCACCTGCACCAGCATCAGCACCAGCCAAGGAGAAATCTGCAGCAGCAGAAGCACCACCACCAGCGCCCGATGGGAAACGAAAAGCAGATGCGCAGCAAGGTGACGACAAGCAACCCAAAGCTGCAAAGACAGGTGACGAGGAAAAGGAAAAAGAATCCCCAGAGGCTGACCCAGAAGAGACTGAGAAGGAGAGGAAAGCAAGAGAGAAGCTTGAAGAAAAGAAAAAGGCTGCGCATGCCAGGTACATGAAATACTTCAGGTCCCTGACAAGCCCAGCACTCAGTACTATACGCAGTGCGTTGATCGATATATTCATTCATTCAATTCAGGCAGTATTATACAATATCACCTCCTCTCTTCGATCGACATGTAAGGTGTCAACTCCCCACCTGAAATCCGAAAGATTGGGAAAACGGCCATCGGCCGAAACTTGAATGCAAATAGTGCGGTCATCATATATATGCATGCATGCATGCATGCATGCATGTATATGACCAAGCAATCCCAGGAAAGGACCTCATGTCAGTCCTTTACGAAAGTTGGAGTGAAGCTGGAGGAGATTGGACCAAAAGCAAAATTTACTTACAGTGCGCATCGACTGAGAAGACTCAAAAGATGGGAGTGAGGGAATGGATGACCCGTCGTGAGCTAGAACAGCGCTTCGGTCAAGCTGGGGCAGAGGCAATCATAATTCGAAAGGAAGAGACAGAGGAACTTCGGAAGAATGAGGTCAGAGATCACCCTGAAGCACCAGGGTGCCAAGAGATGAGGCAATACCTGACGTTGAACATGGACAAGGTTGTCGACAGCAACGAAACAGTCATCTCGAGGCTGTACAAGGCAGTCGAAGAAAACAGCTCGTCCTCGAGCAGCTCCAGCTCGAAAGACAGCAGCTCCAGCAGCGACAAAAAGAAGAAGAAGAGCAAGAAAAAGAAGTCAAAGAAGGCCAGCGGAGGCAAGAAAAAGGGCAACAAGGCAGGTATCATGGTCTTTCGGTCGGATACATGCCGTGTTCAAACATATGATTTCAACATGTACACCGAATCATCATGATCAGGGGGTGGGTCTACTTGTCTTCCGATCTTGGCTGCGCCCACCAGGAGGAACAGAAGCCAAAACCAAAGAAACAAGCCAAAGGGAAGAAGGACAAGGAGAAAAAGGCAAAGAAGGAGGTGAAAGAAGAAGACGAAAACAAGTCAGAAGACGCAGAGCTGAAAGCCAAAAAGAAAGAAGTGGAGCGAAAGGCCAAGAAGGCTTGCGCTGGGGGCTTGGGGCTTTACGATTGGGCGCAAAAAACTCCCACAGAATCACCAAACGGTTTGCCACAGATTTCTCCGCACCTGCCGCTTTGACGAGCCTACTTTTTCGACCGTCCGGAGCCAGAAACCATTGGAAAAACACAGTCTTTTCGCGCACCTGGATCTTCTTTCTTCTGACTATCTCTTCTTTGATCTTAAGATCTGATCTTCTTTCTTCTTCTCCTGTCTTCTCTGCCTCCTCCCATCTAAGTCGTTGCGTTTGTAGCCGAATGCCTTCCCATTCAACTTGATGCAAGATGTGCTTATCTTAACCCCAACAACTATATTACGTTCAGGGAAAACACTTGTATTGTTTTCTACGCTGATGGCCAATGATGAAGTATTTTTTCAGGAAGCGAAATACTACATGCACAGTTTTATGTGACCCACTCTTTCCCAAGTATTATTATACCCAAATAAATTTCCCTAGCAAGATTTCTATATATATAAGGGTGCCTCCCACAAAAATCAAAATATAGCGGATCAAATATTGGCCATATATAATATATCTTTTGAAAATAGCGTGGGTCGTTTTAATAATTCTTCTGCAGGCCGTTGATGCTGCCGGGAAGAAGATCAAAGATGCAAAGGGATTTGAGGACAAAGCCAATGAATTGTCCAAGCCTCAAACATGTACCAACCAAATATATTCCTCCCAAAATACTTCTCAATGATGAGCCAAACAGGTATTTATTAGCCCCAAAAAAGGTGTCACTGATTTTTCATTCAACTGATGAGCAGTGCCGTTCAGTTGGGCCCTGAAGGGTGGTTTGAATTGGGTTCATATCTCCCTTAATTTATATTAATATTAGTATCTGGCCCGATATGTAATATATATATTATATAATATAGATCCTAAGATCCTGGTTCCACCCTTTGCCAGCCACCCTCAGGTCTGACAAGTTGCGCGATGCAGTGGTGGAAGACATCCAGACCTCAGTGCGAGACGTGTGCACCGGCCGGGCAGCCTTGCAAAAGGCTTTGGATTCTGACCAGGACTCAATCAAAAATCAATTCCTCAAACACGAAAGTATGAAATTCAACCCGATCATGTTTGTACCAATGATTTATTTGATTTGGAGGGGTTGTTTTGGCGAGCTATGGTTTTCCACAAAATAACCCAATGACCGGCCCCAAAAATCCTATGTTTGCAATCTTCCATCGGGTTCCTCTAAATTAAAATAATTGACTCCTACCTGGTATATCGATCCCTGTATGTAATCCTTTGAACTCCATATGCACATGGATCATGGATGATCACTGATAATCCGAAGAAAAATGACTTACATGTAATCTCCTGATTCTGATATGTGTCCCATCTAAAAATAATGCCCAAAATATGGAATCCCCAAATGGCCGCCGCAGGATTGTGAACGGCTGGAAGGTCTCACTGGGGATCTGCATGGGTTGATTGAGGCATTTGATAAGGCTGTGAAGCCTTGCAAAGGTAAGGCCAGTAAGAAGCCCAAAACGTCTTGAGATCGATGATGAGAGATCGAAACATTTTGATCGACCGATGATTGATTTGGTATCACCCTAGCTCCCGTTTGTGTGTTGATGACACCTGTCCAAGGCCTTTCTGAAACAATTTCCGGTTATATATATAAATTATATTATATTTTATCCCAATGGTTTGTTTGGTCCTTGCTAATTCCAATGATATAATGATATATGTATAGGCCATGGTCAAAGGTGCTGGGGTTACAAGCGGTGACCGGTGAGAGCCTTACAATTTGGCTTCGGTTGGAGAGACTTGGACTTTAGAGTTGGCGCCCGCCCTCGGTTCCAGATGAAAAGACTGAGAGCCAGGCAATTGGTTCTGCAGAAATCCATCATCAGGTCACTATACAAGTTGCGTTAACATTTTTGCCCTGCTGAAACTTAGTATGTGGTTACTAGTACGATGCACAACACCCGCATAATTTTTGTTTAAACATCCATTGGCGTGCAGTGCAGTTTTTTCTGTGTGGATTCGAAACAGCTAATTTATGTGGAGAAATCTTCCGGGGTGATCCCCAACTCCATTGTTGGATCCTTTGTGCTCAAATCGGCGTGAAACAGGCGGAATGGCACCCCATATGGTTATATATGACATAACAGATCTATCTAACATAAAATATATTATGTCACAACTGGTTAACCTGTCTTTTTGAGGGGGCTAGTGATTTCACCTTATCTTGGTCCCGGATTTCTTGGATCCAAAAAAAGTATTTCAAAACTGACTTCAAACATATTTGGTTATGATTTCCATGAAGGGGAGTACAATCCAAAGAATATATGGTTCACTGGCCAATATTATGGCTAAGGAAAATCTCGATCTCAGAATATATGAATAATATATATATGACTTCAAATCTAGTCCCTTTATACACCACATATTAAGATATGTTTTTTTTTGCCTGCCTGAGCATGGGCCCAACGCAGGTGATTCTAGCGACTTGGAGCAGGATCATGTGGTCGTCAATGCCCAATCCAAAGTTGCTGATCGGGTGCGCATTGGTGGTGGGTCAATGGGATAGCCAGATAAGATGATTTTATCGAGATTTACTCTATATTTTTGATCATGAATGCCAAAATGATATCGTCTTCGGGATATACTTTTTAAACAATCATTTGAATCGAATTGAATCGATGTGATTGTCCCACGGGATTCGAGCCCCCCATATCGTAGATGCCCGATGGGTGGTATATATATTTTATATATTATATAATATATATATCTGATCTATATTATATTATAAATAAATATTGGACATTGTTGGACATTTGAAGGGTGGCGTAATACATGAATTTCATCCTAATTATAAGATCTTATATTCTCATTCATCAGAATTCTGAAAGGTCGCCCAAGGATCCTTGCTGCCACATCCCAGTTGAACTTTGTTGGGCAAAGGGGGATACAAATATTAGCTTAATTAATTTCGATCGATAGACCTGAACCTTCCAACAGCCTTATTTTGAAGATCCTTTATAACTTGACTGCTCGCAAGGCCGCTAGTGTCATGTCAGTGATGGAAGGTGCTGTGGCCAGCGCCAAGGATTGGCCGCTAGGGTTTACTTGCATGCGTGAGGGTATGCTCAGTGCAAGTGCACGTTTTTTTTTGTGTTCGGCTCTGCATTTATAACATGCATTATATGCATGTATCATCTCATGTATATACGTCTGTGCGGTTACCAGTTAGAGGGTATGGGAGGGCCAGAGTCTGCTAATGTGTGCAGGACGCTTCAACGCCCGCTTCTAGGACATCCAACTTGCAGAAACTGGGCCGGCCAAGCCGCCCTGTTGGCAACTATCAACGGGACTTCTGGAGATTTTGCAAATTGCCACTAGTGGCATGGCCGCAACCCATCGATCACTTTTTATCTTACATGTTATGGATCTGAACCCCCTAACATCCCTTCAATGTGTGTGGGGTATGCATGAAGTTTGGCAAATTAGCGGATATATGTGAATACCACGTAGATTTGTAGCTTTGATTGGGGCCGGGGATAATGCTATATATATATTGGCATTCCCGAACCTTGGAGGAACCTCGCTATGTAGAAGTGCCAGTCATAGACTTGCAAGACGAGAATTGCGTATCTACTATGAAGATCCCTATGCTGGATGTTCACGATGTTCTTGCTTATGTTCATGACACTGCTAAGCTGAGAATTCCAGAGGCGCACGTCAATTTCTACTGGTCGTGGGGGAAGCGATTTGGTGCTGGCTGGGCGCGACTGGGAGGGCCTGGAATCATTCCAGTTGGGCTTTATGCTGACGAAACCAAGTACGGTGGCGCTTTCTCAGACAACAAAGTGCTGGGTGTCTTTTTGAATCTGGTTCTACACCGCCCTGCCAGCATCAGGTACTCAAGGTTCTGTATTTTCGCAGTACGCTCAGCACTGGTTTTGGGAAACCGTACTTTGTACCCAATCTTTCGAAGAATCGTTTGGGGGTTCCACCTGGCATTCAAGGGCATGAGAGCCGATGGAGGGCAGCTTTGCAGTGATGGATCTCGTTTTCTATGCACTGAATTAAGAGGTGACCTTGGCTGGCATAAGCTTATTTGGAACTTTGAAAAGGTGGGGTGGCAAGCAAAAAGCATTTGCATGTTTTGTGAAGCAAAGAGTGATGGACACCCACTCTATACTGAAACTGTTCCTGATGCTGACTGGACGCAAACAATGCATTCTGACACATGGGCTTGGGCTGAGAAAGTGCTGCCTGCAAACAACATTTGTCCGTTGTTGGCATTGCCGGGGTTTTGCATTGAAACACTTCGTTTGTGTTCAATGCACAATATGAATTTGGGGCTTTTACAAATTTGTAACGGCTCCGCTTTGAAACTTTGCAGGTGAATTAGCTTTTAAAATTTTTATATACACATGCTTTTGTCCCTTTCATCATATTTCCAATGATTCGTTTGTGCACGTGTGTTTGGGCGCATTGGTGGTTGCACAGGTGTGACTGGGTTTGTCGTGCTAAGGATTTCCCTTGTGACTGCTGGACTTTACGGCAATCCCGAAGAGAGCTTGGCTCTCAATTTGAGGCGTGCTTTCCGGGATTTTGAAGTTTGGCGAAAGGCGCGAAAACTGCAGTGCACACAGGGGGTTTGGACACCTGGGTTGGTGGCTTGTTCTTGGCACCAGCTGGCGCATATTTTTCAAATTTCAATCTGAAATCAAGCAAACTTAAAAACTCTTAAATGTTTATAAATGTTCCACATCACCATTTACCATAGAAAAATCTAAGGTAGTGAAGAAGAATGGCAACATTTGCATGACCCACAAAGCGTTCAATGGCCGTGTGATTGTCCAGTACATGGCTGAAGCTTGCGACGTTGTCATTTCGAAACAGCTGCCGGGAAATGGTCGAACTATTGGGGTATGGCTTTCCCAGCAAGTTGCTCTTGGCCACCGAACCTGGCCATACCCAGCAGATCCTGAATTTGGTTTGGCCTCTGTGTGCTTGAAACCTGGTGGGAGCTTATACAAATTGTTTGGGATTATACCCTTTTAATATGGTTGAATATGTTGTGAGTTTTGGTTTCTTGTCCGGTTCAAACTACTTGCTGCCAATCAAGGAGATCAGTTGCCAGGTGGTTCAACTTGACAGAGAGGGCTGGTCGATATCTGTCACTTTCCTATTTAGCGTTTCTTTTTGTTTACGCTTTGTTGCACGTAAAAGCTTGGAAAGGAAAACTTGTTAAAATATGCGCGCATGGGTTTTGATTGAGATACCTAGGCGTGCCCATGAAGCCGCTGAGATGATGACAGCAGGTATCAGATTTTGTCAAAGCCATTTGCTCCTTACTACACTCAGCATGAGGTCGGGGTTTTGAAACTTATGTTGTTTTGTGTTTTTTTTGGTCAATTAACTTGGATTAATCATATAGTGGGCCACATAGGCACTACATTGATTCCTCCAAGGCCGGTTGATATCAACATTCCTGCCCTGCCCTAGGCATTTGCAACAAAACAGGCATGTGCCAGCGCAGGGGCCTCCTTTGCTGAAATGGATTCTCAAGCCGAAGTATCACTACTGGAGCCACCAATTGCTTACAGCAGTTAAGCAGCGAGAAAACACACGGCACACCAACTGTTTCACTGATGAAGATGCCATGAGATGGCTCAAAAACATTTCAAGAAATACTTCCAATACGGGATTTGAAAGGAGAGTCTTAGCCGCGTCTCGGCTTCGCCTCAAACTCACCTGTGGCAAAGCCCGGGTGCAAAATGCCACTGCAGCGAAAAGGAGCAAACGTTGAAGAAAAAAATGTAGCCACAAAAAAAAATAGAATTTAGATATTTCATGATGAGCCAGTTGCTCTAAACGCGTGGCGCGGGGTGTTACCTTTTTGGATTTGTGTATAGCTTGAGGGGGCTTACCACGTTTCACTGACAAATGGTCTGGCGTGGTTTCAAGAAATTTTGCGCTGTGATGTGTGTTTTCTGTGTGCGCCAGTGGGTTTTGGTCATGAAAGTTCTACTTTACGTGGTTGTTGGTGCATTTTGATGCAGGAACTATTGGTTCTATAGGCCCCACAAAGACTTTATACCATCATTGATTCAATTTGATTCCATGTTTCTATGTTTTGGTCCTTGAATATTGCATTTTGGAAGGTTACCAACTGACCTTGTAAAAACTTATGAGGGCCTCAAGCAACTTGTCTTGCCATGCCATGGCCTTAAGCTAACGGACCTTCAAAGTAAGGCTTTTGGAAGGTCCAGGTAATTATATATTTATATAACCATCACTATGATGATTTGGGGGAATGACCACCTTAATTCCCAGCTGTTTTGGTGAGAACAGGAGGGTTTTGACGGGTCTTGACCCATAACCAGGATGTAGTTGCTGGTGGTTTTGCCTCCATTTAACTTGTTTTCACCCCATGGAACCGCTATAGCACTGCTCAGGGCCATCACTGTGGCGTATCCAACAAGAATCTAAGGCAACAAAGGATTGTGGGGTTGCCCTTGGAAATATATGGTGAATTCACCACATCAACCACCAAGAACCGAAAAGATGACGGATAGCAAGGAAGCGATGGTTGAAAGTCCAGGATGCGCCATTCGGGTCGTTTCACGGTGAGAATTTGTCCTTGTGCTTCTGGATCTTCTGGGAGCGGACAATACCTTTATACAACTGGATACAGCGTAATTACACAATTATCATCCCTTCAACCAATATATATATATATTACTATATATGTATCTACATGTATATAAATGTATTTGAATATTTCTGTTAGCGAACGTATATTTTATATATAGTTTCCCACATGCCATCCAAAATCGATTACCCCAATGTGGATAAACGTGATGGCTTAAAACATGTAAATGTATGTATATCTACATAAATAGATAGGTCTGGTGGATGACTTTTGATGACCATCACAATGATCCCCCTAGAGTGTGGTGCGCCAGAGGCATGCGAAAACCCAAACCCGGCTGTTGCTGAGCGCGCCGTTTGCTGTTTGATCGCCACAGCGGGCGACCGTTGCTCGTCGCTGAGAAAAAAGGGTTGCACCGGTTGCAGTGGATGCGGACCTTGCGTTTCATGTCATTTTTTTCCAAGCGATTCCGTGCTTTGGGATGCCCAAATTGGGCAGCACTTTTGATGCGATACTTTGAGAGTTCTTATTGGGAAATCAAACTCGGCTGCCACGGGCCGGCCCAACAAGTTCTGAGGACCTCACTAGAGTGAAACCTTCCGAAGGCCTCCCAAACGTATCTTGGGGATCAACAAACATCGTACATCGTGCTGTCCGTTTGAGGATGGTTTTGGGTTTGAGGACTTTGGCAAGAAGTCGCAGAAATGATACGGATTCATTTGTTCAGTATTGGAGGGACCCGAACAAACGACTCTCAGTTGGGCCTTCTTTGCGACTTGTTGCAGTTTGCAGCTCCAAAAATTGCACAGAAAATGGAAGGTCATTCCAAAATTGGCGCAAAAATTCTCCCAATTTGAGTGTGATTCATTTGGTGGATCCATTGGTCGCCAAAAATCAAAAGCAGTGCCATTTTTTGGGACAGGACTCCGGGATGATCCAGGTGGCCCCCATGGTGCAGGTTGCAGCTCAACATTGCGCAGCAAAGATCGTCCGCAGAGGAACAAACGCTGGAAAGACGTCAAACAAAGATTCCAAACTCGCCGTAGCAGCACAGGGTTTCTCACTTGTGTGACATTTTTTTTTTGGTCGTTTTCTTTGAACGCGATTCCGAGCTCACCCCGTTTGGCTTTGGAACAGCGGAACAGCGCAAAGCCAGAGCGCGGAGCCGCAGGAAGTGCCTAGGGCAAGTTGTCCCGCAGATTGCTGACAGTCCTCTCAGCAGTACATATTGCTGAGGCTCATATTGGTTCCACATGATTCCACATTGTAGATTCCATTGCATTTCCATTGCAATCACAGGTCCAATGATGCACTTTCATTCAATTTTCAGTCTTTCCCCGGGGGTTTTCCAGTGTTTCCATTGGTTTCATGTTGCATCCGTTTCCCAAACAAACAGTTCAGGTTTAGTCTTTGCGTTTCAAGGCGTTTCACCGCCGAGTCGACCTCCTCAAAGGACGGGCAATCCGATCCCAGCTGCCTTAGCTTGTCAGGCCTAGATCACCACACTCGACATCTCGACATCTCGACATATTTTCAATTTGAGAAATCTTGAGAAATCGACAATTTTTCCCGTTCTTTTTTATTTTTTTGGCCACCAGTTGCAGTATAGGTCGGGACAAACACATGACGTCAGACCTACATTGAAAATCAGGCGACCTGCACCTCGAAAAATCCAGCAAATCATTGCAAATCATGCAGAGAAAAAACATGACGAAAAATTCATTTGGGCCCATCATCCGTAGCCGCCATAGCCAAAGAGGGCGACTATCTCCACACATGTCCCCTACATACGATCAATCAATCGTAGGCCTTCCTATAATTAGCCGGGTCCCAGGGAGTTTGTACAAATGTCATATGATTTTCCCGTAGATGATAAGGTCATGAACACTTCCGACACTTCCTGTCTTCGGTTGTGGAGTTGTCGACTCCCAGGACAAAGTCATGGGCTCTGGCGGCTCGTCTCAGGCCCACGGGAGCATTTTTTCAATGCCGCAATGCCTCGTCTCCCACTCCACGTGGTTTTGGTGGTAGCTTGTCCCCGTGCTGCGTATTTGTGGTGTAGTTGCACTGGGGCCGTAAATTTGACCTGCATGGCGAGGCAGCCAAACGTGCTGTGTCAGCAAATATTGCTGAGGTGCACGGTATCTTGTGGGCTGGCAGAGTGACGGGGCATTTGTTTGTTCATTTAGATTCAGATCTAGCAACTGCTGTTTCAAGAGGTTCAAATGGTTTAAACATGCTTAAACCATGACCACAGAAAGCTGTTCGGCTTAAAGACTAAAGTAGGCTTTGGACATGTTTAACCTCTTCATTCGTCTTCATTCATTAACGGATGGGCTGTTTCATGCTGTTTCATGTCAAACTTTAATTTTTTTGGCGTTCAGCTCGAGGTTTGGACATGGCGAGATGTGGACAGTTTCTGAATAAAGAGATGAGGTTGTCACTCTGCGCGTTTTCGCAGGCGGACCAAACAGAAGGATGTCGCAGTCTTAGGCTTTCGAAATCGACCTCGGACGTTTGTTGTTGAACTTTTTTTTTGGCTGGAAGGTTTGCTGAACATGGCATGATCTATGGATCTATTTGGTGTTTTTGGCTCTGTGTTTTGATTGCATTTCAATAGTTGAGTTGAAACATGTGCACCGGCCCAAAACCCACCCTTCGTACAGTATTACCTATTGAGTGATGGATGCAACGTTATTGTCTGATTCCTGTGGTTGATTTCCCATTCATTTCCAAATCATCTGTCTTGGATTCAGAAGAATCTTTGGTGTCCGCCAAACTACGACGGAATCAAGTCGCACTGCTGATGTTTGCAAAGTGTCTTCATTCATCAGCTTATGCATTTTCTGAGGGAGTGGCATTATGCCGACCGCCCAGGAGCTTGGTGTCATAAAACATGTTGATATTTGCTAGACATGTTCGTGAAGCCGTATGGTTGACAGGAGCACACCAGCCCGGAAGTTGGGAGGCTTAGGAAAACGTGAGGGGCTGGAAGCGTGTTGCATGGTGCTGGCACTTTTGATAAGGTCTTCACTAGCTTGCTTGGCTTCGAGGTTCTCACACTGCACGCAGCAAGGTTGTTGGTTTGGAGGTTTTTGCCACCAGAAGAACTCAAATTCTGCACCAGATTTGGGAACAGAGAACCATATTCCAAGCTCACCTTTCGTGGTTTCCGCTATTTCTGTACGGGCGGTCAGTGGTTGCAAACGCATCTTCCTCATAAACCCTCTGATGTTGAGCCTGCCATCTCTCGTATTCCTACCCTCCCTGTGTCTTTTCAGGGCTGACCGAGATGGACCCTCAGTGGGGGGACGCCAACTTCGCCGAGGTCCACAGCAAGCTGTACGATGAAATCATGAGTTCCATCGACCTGGTCTTCGGGCACTTCAGCGATGGAGTTCGAGGACTTCCGGCGGAACGACTCGGGCAGGCCATGCGGATCCTGGGGATGAACCCCACGGAGGATCAGGATCTTTGGCCGCAGATAGGGCTTTTGGGTTTTGAGGAAATCGCA
Source organism: Cladocopium goreaui (assembly GCA_947184155.2). NCBI lineage: Eukaryota > Dinophyceae > Suessiales > Symbiodiniaceae > Cladocopium > Cladocopium goreaui. The sequence goes on along the minus strand of CAMXCT020001184.1, from coordinate 90,238 downwards.
CCTCCCTGTGACAGTTTGGGAATGTTTGGTCTGTTGAACTGTCCCTTTGCGTTTTGAGCTTCCGCAAATTTCCACAACCAGGTCTACAAACACTTGGCAGATCTTGGTCGCCCATACATCGACCAAGCGACGTTTCACCGTTTCATCCAGGACGGTCGGACAGTGGAATGGTCCAAGTCTGGTTTTTCTTTGTGAAGTTGATGTTTCATTCCTGTGAGTTGAACATAGATGAACATTGTGCCTTGAGAATGCTTGATGTTCCTGTTGTTTCACCGATTCTCTTTCAGCTTTGCAAGCTGCAGCACGGCACAGGACGAATTGACAAAGTATCTCGAACAGGTTCAGGCCAGTCGAATGACGACAACCAAATTGATTGCCTTTGCACCTGGCCAAACTCTAATGACTCCTTGAGATCTAAAGCTGCCAAAATTTCGCGGATTTCAGAGACTACTGGTATGTGCTGCTTGTGAGATGCGCAGGCTGTGGTTGACTATTTGAAGCAATATGATACGGACAACAAGGGCGCCTTGTCCACTGAAGAAGTTCAAGCAGCGATCAGAGGCGCGGTGAGATCAGAAGTGTCAGGAAAGGATTTCCATCGGATGTATTCCGGGATGTATCGAATGATGGAATTTTGAGAGAGCGAATGAATGATGCTAGGTTGATTGGTTGATGCCCGGGTGCTTTGGGATTTTATACATGGTTGACACATATATATATATATTTGACATTATATTGTTTTATGGAGTCTTTCAGTACAATTTGTGGGTTGAAATCGGACATTTTCCGTCCAGGAAGTGAGCTGAGCCAGAAGAAGCTCCAGGCTTGTTGGGGAAGAATCAGAACTTGCAGCAACTGCAGCAACGAGGGTCTGCAACTGGAACGCCAAAGCAACAACCAAAATCACTTTTTCACTTGTTCAGTGACACACTTGTTTTTGGTAGTCCGGTGTTTTTCAGTTTCCTTTATTCTTCAGAAACTGAAGAGAATCCGGCCTTGCGTTCACCACGGTTTCTTCTCACCACCAGCGACTCGCAGAGTCCTAGACAGCTTGGGATTCCGCCGGGTCGCGAGGCAAGTGTCGCAAAGATGCCAAGCAACAGCCACCCGGATTCAAGCTACAAGCTGACGGTTAGCCAAAGTGTTTGATGGAACCAGTATCCACATCCGTTCACCACATTGATCTTCCCAAGTTGCCAAGTCAGTGCACAATTCCCATTCTGGTCGATTGGGTGTCGCCAAAAAGATGGATGATGGGTGTTTTAACTCATGGCTTTTCTGGGGCCTTGAATTGAGCCTTACCCATTTTCCAAGAGGACCCCAGTTCGTTTTGACGGAGGTAAAGGTCAGCTGGATATTGTGGAGCTGGCAACGTGTTTTCTGGAGCTGGGTGATGAGGCGGCTCTCGGTACATTACCCTTGTCATCCCTTGTCTACATCACACGAACAGAAATCGGTTTCTTTGGGATCACAATTTTTTGGTCGACTGAGAGCATATCTTATTGGGGCTCATGTGGCTGGTCTTGTCATCCCTTGAGCCGCAGGACATGCTTGAGCCATCGGAGGCAGCCATGGCAGCCATTGGGGGAATCGCCGGTGGGAATTGACTTACGATATCCTACGATGGTTTGCTATCGAAATCTATACGTATTTTGTGACAAAATCAAAACATATCAAAACATATCAAAACATATCAAAACATAGTGCTTCATTTCCTTCATTTCTTTCTTGCATTGAGTCTAGATTCAGGAGGACAGCCTGATGTCATCCGGGAACGGCAAAGCAACAAACAGAATTCATTTTATTCATTTGTATAGCGAAATATGTGTTTTTGGCTTTCGCAGTAGTTCACTGTTTTTCAATTTTCTTCTCATGAATCAAGGTTAACGAGGTGTTCGCACGTGTATTTCTTCCGACAGAATAGAGATTGGGAAAATACTTCATGATGTTTTCAGGTCATGGCAGAATTGTTCTCATGCGGGCGCTCTTAGCCGTGATTCAACCTTCCACCAGAAACAAGCAGACGTCAATTCGAATAAACGCACCAGCCTATCTTAAGATATCTTAAGCAAGACTCTGTAAGCTCCACTTCAGGTTGTGGCCGACAAAAACATCTAGCAGTGGACCTGGTGTGGTTTGGAAATGGAAACATGTAGCAGTGGAGCAGCAAGACCTTACTTTTTCTCAGCACGTAGTTTCAAGGCCTGACAAGTCGGTTGCAAGGCAGAGAAAGAGAGAGCATCTGCGAGTGAAGCAGATAGCAAAGCAGTCGAAATTCAGGCATGAATGGCCAGGGGCTAGAGCTTTGTTGCTTTAGACTTCTGCGCGTTTCATTCAAGATAACATTGATCTCAGCTTGAATCTCAAAATTGCAGTCACTTGCGGCCATGTGAGACACTTTACCATATATAGACTATAGACACTTCTTTCACTATCAAAGCAAGCACATTTGGCACATGTCCACATGCTGAGTTTAGCCTTTTCTCCGTTCACTGGACCAAAACAGTGGATGTGACTGCGCTGCAAGGTGGTCAAAGATGATGTATCAGCTGCCGAGGCACATGCGGGAGCTGGAGGATTTGAAGCTTGTTGGCTTTGAGCTTCTAGCCGTTGGCTGGTCATGCTGCAGCCAATTGTTTTTGGGCAGTTTGGCCAAAGTTGATAATTGAATTCCGTGCAATTGGGCGGTCTCTCAAAAAGGGGTTCCTTCTTTTGGTGGAAGACAGGAGAGCGCCAGTGGCCCAGCAGTTTGGAGGCTCAGGAGTGGGACTACTGACTACTGAGTACTCGCGACTGATACCTGAGATACAGAATACCCAGCTGGATGGGGACCCGGCTTTCCGGTAGAAGAATGAGCAAATCTGTTCTTGCTCAGAGGCTTTTCTCATGAACAGATTCAGATCCGTCGGTTCTGATAGATGTTCAATGCTTCTTACTGATTTCAAGGCAGGTGCAAAGTTTTGCGACAAAACAGCAATATTTCTCGGAGGGTTCAATTGCTGAAGAAAGAAGGAATCTACAAAGTCATGAAGTGGACAACTCTGATCTGCGGTTCTGGCATCGAGTGTAGTAGGATTCAATGATGTGAACACATACGAACACAGTTTTTTTCCCGACACCTCCCCTTGTTTGATTTGAAGACATGTCAGTGTCTTCAATGAAAGTGTTTGAATTGCACGTGTTCTCCACCAAGAAATGAGCCCCCAGATGCGCCTCTGGGATCGGTTTGCCAAGGCCTACAGCACGATGTTCAGCGATGTCATCGCTTCCACGAACGCGGTCTTCAGATATTTCTCCCAGCCTTCTGGAGTTCCCGCGGAACGACTTGGACATGCCATGGCTATTCTTGGGATGAAGCCCACGGAAGATGAGGTTCTTTGACGGCAATGCTGTTGTGTAATAGCCTTGAGACTATTGCTTCCCTCTCGTGCCAATGTCTGTTCATAAACTGTTGAAGTGTTTCTATCATTTCTATCTCCCTGCTGCAATGAGGTCAAAAAGCATTTGGCAGGTCTCGGTGGTCCAAAATACATTGACCAAAAGATGTTTCACCGTTTCATAGAGGACTGAGATGAACCGGGGTGCTTGATGAAGTTTTATGTGTGTGAGAAGTCTGAAGTGTGCTTCAGGTCGCTCTTGCAAATGTTTCAGAAGTGCAGCAACTCTTTTTGGGTGTCTTAAAGACTCAAAGGACTCAAAGATCCAACCAGGGCAGAAGTTGTTGAAAGGCTTGGTGAAATCCCACGGAATCCCCATGGTGGATACAGGGGTCAGATCCTTGGATTTCTAGCCCGCAAGCTGCATCAAACTGCCATGCAGGAGGAATTGGGAAAGCTGATTCCGAAAGTTCAGGCCAACCTGACGACCCATGAGAGATGCACCAAGCTTGCTGTCATTTGTTAAGATTTGACATGGTTCAACTCACTCCTTGTCACCATGTGCAATTTGGAGATGGTCTCTGCAATTTGTCGCAGGAATTGCTGGACTATCTAAAGCAGTTCGACACGGACGGTAAAGGCGCATTGTCAGAGGAAGAGCTGCAAGAAGTGATGAGAGGCAGGATCGGGCTTGGAGCCGAAAAGGTAACACATAGAAACATGTAAACATATTTGTGATGTTTGTGACCCAAGCTAAACCCCCGCAGAAATTCGAAAACATCCACTGTAATAATCTGTAATACGGGTCTATTTACTTGTTGGTGTGTCTATGCTAGGACCCGCAGGTTGACATTTTAAGACGTTGGCGTCGCAGGAAGTGAGCTGAGCCAGGACAAAGTCCAGGCCAGGTGAGAGCTGCACGATGGAATTTGGAGGTTGTCATTCTTTAAAGTTTGTCACAAGACTGCAAAGCCAATCCTGGTCATTCCATACATAACTGGTTTACGCATGCTTAGACTTTAGACACTGCTGTACCACCTGTCTTTCAATAGAACATACGGTTACCATATCATTTTTAGAAAAGAACCAACTGTGACATCCTGTGAACGTTCCGTGTATTCAGCTGAGCCTTGAACGATTGGATGGTTGCCGGGCCAAGCCCTTCCAAATGGCCAGAGGCCAGTCTTCGGAAGCTGCCGAGGAACAGCGCCCTGCACGCAAGTAGACCCGCCAACCCATAGATGCCACAGATGCAGGTGCTTTTTTTTGGTGTTGAGCCGCTTGCAGCGGTCTTCGGAGGGTACATAGTAAACTGAGTAAACCATAGAGCGATTTCCAGACACATGTCAAGATATGTCAAGGAGACCAGGTGTTTTGCTCAGCGTAGCTGAGGTGAAGGTCACCTGGACATCGTGAAACTGTCCAAGTACTTCTTGGAGCTCGGCGACTCTCAGGCTCCGCAATGCTCCGCAGCTCCTCTGATGCTGCAACTGAGTCATGGACCATTAGTGCTTGACAATCTGCCACAGTTTGACAATGTGCCGAGGTTTGACAACCGTAACCAGAGTTGAACATGTGGAAGAGAGAGAGAGAGAGAGAGATGTTCTTGTTCGTTTTTCTTTGTGGAAGAGAGCTGAGAGGCTGAGAGTATCAATGCTTCTTTGATGTGGACCCTTGTCAGCGTTGGCGGCCTCGTCAGGTTGAAGCTGACGACTCGATTCCTGGTACAGCGAAAACTAGGCGGGCAGCAGTTGATGCTCAGGGCTCCCAGTTGTGGTACAGGTGTCTTACAAGTGCTGAAAAGGATTGAAAAGGCAAAAATGGCCGATGCTCGCTCAACTATTATCTCGCTTTTTGCCAGTTCTGTTTCAGGACATGTCGCATGTGGTTCAAGCAAACACAACCCAAAATCGACCGGGCAGGGACAAAAATCTCATCTTAGCATGGTGCACTCCGACAGATGAATCAACCTTTCCCGGAGTCCAATGTCGATTTAGAGAGGCAAAGGTGAACAACCCATCCACGCAGTCGTGACCAGGCAGGATGTCGCCTCCCAGGTGCGAGAAGCGCGGGAGCTCAGTGGCGATGCTTCGAGCTTCCCTAGTTTTTGACCGAGGGAGATATCACAAGGGAATCCATTGCACTTGTGGCCACCAGTTCATCATGCGCCTAGGACTAAATGATGTAGGTCTGGTCGTAGTAATTATTTGTATGTATTTGTATCATTATTCATTCAATCATTCAATTGTTCCCAAATTATTGGTCTTGGAACCGTCTAATATCGGCATATTGGATGGGGATTGGTTGTCTCACAAATTCATTGATTGACGAAGGCCATTGCCAAAGCGGCCGACGCAGAAGCCTGGTTCCGAGTACCAAGTGGAGAAAATGTCAGTTGGCACATGACCGGGGAAGAATTCTGTCCATGTATGAAGACCAGCCTTAACGGATCTCAACAGTACACCCTATGCACTTGCTCAATCATTCCAGCTCGATACACGAGTATATTAAAGTATATCTTTTCTTTGAAGGATTTCCTCGTGTGGAGCCATTGAATTTGCCCCAAGGCTCGATACGGCTTGAAAGATCCACAGGCTTTCGCCCAGTTCCTACAAGATTCGGATGTTCGGTTGGTACGAGCCAAGTTTGACCCCCAGTCGTTGTGGCTATGTGCTCTACAGTAAAGCAGTGCTGTGCAGTGCTGTACAGATTTGCATGTGGAAGAGCTCGATCATTGAATCCTTAGATTGCAGCCAAAGCAGGACCAATGGTTATATAGTTATATACACGCAAAGAATTATGCTTTGTCTTCCTCGTCTTCTTGCAAGTGAAAATTCAAGCCAAAAAGGACAGAGGCAGTGATATTTCACATGAAGATGGCAAGTCAGATAGCTGAACAATTGAGCACGTGAGCCACAAATGCCAGCTTCAACCCTAGAGGATCCTAGAGGCCAGAAACTCATGACAAAAGATGTTTCTGTTCATGTCTGACGTGAGACATGATGCACCTTACAGAAATCTGAGGTACTTGGTAGACTTGGTTCTCTCCAAACGGCCGTTGCCGAGACGGCAAGAAGCTGAAACCGAGACCTTCACGTGCGGTGGCGAGCCTCAGAGTGCGTTGGTGACGCACGAAGAAGTGCAAAATTGGGCCAACGGGACCCAGGAGGCGATCATTTGTTCCATTTCCCACGCCTGGGAAACCCGGGAACATCCAGAACCGTGTCGGCACCAATTGCAGCACATCGTCAATCATACGGGACTGTACGGTGCTGCATTCAAAGCAGACATTTGGATCTTCTATGATTACAGCTCGCTCTTCCAATATGAAAGAACCAACTCACATGAAGACAAGAGCTTTCGGAAGGCGATGAACAACATGCACCTCATGTATGCTCACGAATGCACTTTGACATTCAGGATCGAAACCCTTACTCCAAAGGATGTTTGGGAAACCATGATGGCTGATGAAGGAGCTGTTGTCCGAGTGTATGATGCAGGCAGCAAGACTCTGAAAGAGAAGCCCTTGAAGCTCTTGGAAGCCAACAGAACTCCATACTTGCAGCGAGGGTGGTGTATGGCAGAAATCGAATGGTCATCTCTGAGAGGAGTGAATGCACAACATCAACACATCGACAGACCGGAGGATCCGAAGTCTGAGACGCAGGGATCCGATGATCTCAATGGGAGAGTTCCTATGATCCCTGAGAAGTTCAGGCAGCAAATGGAGCAAGCAAAGTTCACCCATCGCTCGGATGCTGATGCAGTGATCTATTTGCAACAGAAGATTTTCAGGGAGAAGGTGATCGAATGTCAACACTTGGTGTTGGAAGGCCTTCCGGCCCAAGAGATCTTGGCACTAGCGCATGCACTCCCACACTACGAAAATCTGAAGAGCTTGACGGTGACGAGGTTTCAATGTGGCGAGGAAGAGGCAACGTCCCTAGGGAAGGCCCGAGACATGTCGGTGATGGTGGTGCTAGTTGATGCTAGTTGATGCTAGTTGATGCATGGAAAAATAACTTTGCCGTGTCCTCAAAAATCCTGGCGCCCTGCAGGCTTTGGCATCACGTCAAGTGGAGACGCTTGAAATCATCGGTGGCATCGGTGAAAGTGGCCGATTCATGGTGAAGGCAGCAGATTGTTTGATCATTGATCCACTTCCTTGATACGATTGTTTTCTCACCGCAGATACAACCATAAAGGGCAAGTCGCTGAATTGCTGGGTGACCTCCTCTTGGAGTAATTTGAAGCATATCACGGGTAGCTAGCTGGAGGTTGCTTCTCACGGTAGCAAGGGATGTGGGAGGCAGCGGTTGGCTCTGTTCCCCCCATTGAACACTGGCTGACTTGGGCTTGATTTCCCCCAATGAGACCACACCATCATTTTGGACATAAAGCTCGAAATGTAACATGATGTTACCTTGGAACATGGCTCGGCTCACTCCACCTCACACTTTCCAACGCTCTCCACTCTCAAGTCATCTAACTCGGTCCACTGCACTCGATCAAACTCACTCCACTGAATTCACTCCACCCAACTCACTCATTCTATCCAACTCTAGCAATCCAACGAACTCACTCTACCAAACTTCACCCTCACTCCGCCCTGCTCACTCACTCCAACTCACCACCTCACTAACTCCACTCAGAGCCACCTTCACTCCCTTGCCCATGTTCCCCTTACATCTCGCTTCGCCAAGTCTCTTTACTCATTTTACTTGTTGCAGTTGCTGACCCGGATCTTTGATGTCTCGTGTTTCTTTCAGGCTCTCGCGGAAGCCTTGAAGATCAATAGCTCCGTGCGGGACATGAATTTGGCACATAACCGGATTGGTCCCGAGGGAGCTCAGGCCTGGCCTGTTTCGGATGTGTTGGGCTCTTTGGCTTAACCCACATCGTAGGTATCGCAGGTATGGTATGATTATGTTTTCTCTGGGTAGATGTAGCTTGCTTGATTACAGATGTAGCTTGCTTGATTTCAGTTTGGTTGTTGGTGATTTGTCCAGGCCTAGCCTCTTTAGCATGCTTTCACTTGAACCCTTTCCAGATCGGCTTCAACTTCTTGCGGTAGCAAGGGATGTCGGAGGCAGCGATTATCCCGGTTCCACCCATTGAACACCCCTGGCTGATTGAGGCTTGATTTCCCACAAGACCACGCCATCTGCCATCATTTTGCGCTAGAAGTGCAACATGTTGCCTTGGAACATGGCTGGACCTGGGAATAGGAAACTCGCCTTCACACACCGATCCAACTTGATGCACTCTCAATCCAAGCTCACTCCACCAAACTCAAGTCATCTAACTCGGTCCACTGCACCCGATCAAACTCCACTAAATTCACTCCATCCAACTCACCCACTTATTCTACCTAACTCTAGCAATCCAACGAACTCACTCTACCAAACTTCACCCTCACTCCGCCCTGCTCACTCACTCCAACTCACCACCTCACTAACTCCACTCAGAGCCACCTTCACTCCCTTGCCCATGTTCCCCTTACATCTCGCTTCGCCAAGTCTCTTTACTCATTTTACTTGTTGCAGTTGCTGACCCAGATCTTTGATGTCTTGTGTTTCTTTCAGGCTCTCGCGGAAACCTTGAAGACCAATAGCTCCGTGCGGGACATGAATTTGGCACATAACAAGATTGGTCCCGAGGGAGCTCAGGCCTGGCCTGTATCGGATGTGTTGGGCTCTTTGGCTTAGACTCAGCACACATCAAGGATCATCAAGGGGTATTACAAGTATGATGATGCTTTCTCTGGGTAGATGTAGCTTGCTTGACTTCAGTTTTGTTGTTGGTGATGTGTCCAGGCCTAGTCTGTTTGACATGCTTTCATTCGAAGCATTTCCAGATCAGCTTCAAGTGAGTGTCATGTCGATTCGTAGGTTGGTCTAGGTTGGTCAGAGGCGAGCCAAGTCTCTTTACTGATTTTACTTGTTGCAGTTGCTGACCCGGATCTTTGATGTCTCGTGTTTCTTTCAGGCTCTCGCGGGAGCCTTGAAGATCAATAGCTCCGTGCGGGACATGAATTTGGCACGGAATGACATCGATGACACAGGAGCTCAGGCCTGGCCTGTTTCGGATGTCTTGGGCTCTTTGGCATAGATGTAGCCCATATCAAGGGGTATCCCAAGTATGATGATGTTTTCTCTGGGTAGATGTAGCTTGCTTGATTTCAGTTTGGTTGCTGGTGATGTGTCCAGGCCTAGTCTCTTTGACATGCTTTCATTCGAAGCATTTCCAGATCAGCTTCAGGCTTCAAGTGAGTGTCATGTCGATTCGTAGGTTGGTCTAGGCTGGTCAGAGGCGAGCCAAGTCTCTTTACTCATTTTACTTGTTGCAGTTGCTGACCCGGATCTTTGATGTCTTGTGTTTCTTTCAGGCTCTCGCGGAAGCCTTGAAGATCAATAGCTCCGTGCGGGACATGAATTTGGAACATAACATGATTGGTTCTGAGGGAGCTCAGGCCTGGCCTGTTTCGGATGTCTTGGGCTCTTTGGCATAGATGTAGCCCATATCAAGGGGTATCCCAAGTATGATGATGTTTTCTCTGGGTAGATGTAGCTTGCTTGATTTCAGTTTGGTTGTTGGTGATGTGTCCAGACCTAGTCTCTTTGACATGCTTTCATTCGAAGCATTTCCAGTTCAGCTTCTTGTAACACGCTCATGATGTTATTTTTCTGTACTTTTCTAAGTAGTTTGAAACACGCTCTGGATGTGATGCTTTTGCCTGACTATGTCCCCGGTTTATGTAAATTCATTTACCACAATTCCATTGATCATTGGAACTCAATGCATTGATCAGCATTGGAGAGGATTTAAAGGAATTCATTGGATCAACTTTCCTTAGCAAACTCAAAGGAAACTTTGGATCCAAGATGCACCCAGAAATCGATACTTTGATCAAACAATGGTTGTACAGAATTTGGACACCTTCTTCTAGTCCTAACGAAGTGTATCAAAATTTAACTCACGTCCTGCAAAGCTTGTGATAGGAAAAAAATACACACTTACAGATACAGCATTGATAAAACGAAGTAGTTTGTCGCAGGATTTGAGAGGGTCCAAAAAATGGACGAAAGCAGAAAACCCTGAGAAAACACAGGGAAAGTGAACTTGCAACGGTTGGAAAAACAGGTGGTGTTCTATCCGCCGCTTACCATGTAGTTTGCTTGATTTCTGTTTGGTTGTTGGTGATATGTCCAGGCATAGCCTCTTTAGCATGCTTTCACTTGAACCATTTTCAGATCGGCTTCAAGTGAGTGTCATGTCGATTCGAAGGGTGGTCCAGGTTGGTCAGAGGTGAGCCAAATTTTCTTACGTTTTGCAAATACTGACCATAAATGACCATTGACGACTTGATGACAAATATGACCGAAGTGGAGTTGAGGTGTATGTTTTTTTGGGGTGCTAACCCACAGTCAATTTCTTGGCTGGCTCGCCGCCGGACTAATCTACAGAGTCTCAAGTTGTTGTCTCAGCATGCGGCCAAAACTTCTCATGTAAGCTCTCAGGGGCCTAGTGTGGATTGCTCTTTCACACTTGGGAACGTGCATCTGTCACAGTGAGCTTCGACTCGACCTTGGCTTCAGCCAGGCTGTTGCAGACGCCCTGCAGAGGAAGACTTCAGTCAGAGACACCACTGCTGACGGAGCCAAGGCCTGGGGCTCTGAGTGGCTTCATGCTCCATGCATCACAATGCGGAGGGGCTTGAGTTTTTCCGTTGCCGCTGCTTTGATATCCAAATCATATATATATATATACGTATATATAATATAATATATATCTATTTATTTTACTTATCTTGTTCAACTTTTCGAAACGCTTGCCAAGTTTACCTCTGTGTCGTGTGGCATGCTCAACAGGAGAGTGATGATCAAGTCCCCGGCAGACGCCCTTTTGAAGCACCGGTTCGTCTTCAGGCAGGTTTCCTGTGTTGCGGCGCAAGGTGACAACGTGCTCCTTTCTGGAAGGGAACTTGATGGACTTTGTACCACTTTTCAATTCAGTTTTCCCCAAGGGCTTCTGCTAATTTTTGGACAACCACCTGGGGCAGTTCTGCAGCGTTTTTTCTTTTGTGTCAATCGAATCGACATAAGTTGGTTCACTGTTCCCACGCAACGTTTCAGCCAGTGTGACATTTGCTGAACAGTTCCAAGTACTGTTGTCGAACCGAGATTTTCAGGATACGCATCTGTTGATTCTCTGGACAATTTTTGCCGCATGTGGTTTGCACTGACTTAGACATGGGACGACCACTCTTGTTTAAATACTTGGCAATGATTGAATTGTATCCTTTCTGAAACGCTTTCCCTTTGGCCAGGCACTAGCCGAAGCTTTGAAGACGAACACTTCCGTGACAAGCATCGACCTGGGAAACAATTCCATCGGCGATGAGGGAGCGAAGGCCTTTTGTGTCCCGGGATTCCAAGTGGCTGCTCATGGTGTCTTTGTCGCCAGCTTTTTGAAAGGTTTTGTAGTCTGCTCATGCTCATCCTTCGCATTTCCAGGTTTTCAAATCTTGCTGGCTGTCAGTGAAGTTGGTGAATTTCTTTTTGACTTGAACTCATTCTGTGTGGTATGATGTGGTATGCATGGTATGCTTTCTACTGGGATATTGGCATGATATTGGCTGGAAGTGCATGTCTGTGTCAACGACATTTGCCCTGAATCCAGTGGGAATTGTTGTTTGAAAACTCGGAGTCTGAAACTGAGAGTTGTGTCTCATTTGTATTTCACAAGGTCTCACGGATGTCAGCCTTGATCTACTTCCATGTCGCTTTCCCTTCGGCCAGGCCGTAGCCGAAGCTTTGAAGACGAACACTTCCGTGACACGCATCGACCTGGGTCTCAATTCCATCGGCGATGAGGGAGTGAAGGCCTTTTGTGTCCCGGGATTCCAAGTGGCTGCTCATGGCGTCTTTGTCGCCAGCTTCTTGAAAGGCTTCGTAGTTTGCTCATGCTCATCCTTCGCATTTCCAGGTTTTCAAATTTAGTTGACTGTGAGTAAAGTGGGTGAATTGTTTTTTGACTTGAACTCATTCTGTGTGGTATGATGCGGTATGCCTGGTATGCTGTCTACTGGGATATTGGCATGATATTGGCTGGAAGTGCATCTCTGTGTCAAAGACATTTGCCCTGAATCCAGTGGGATTTGTTCTTTGGAAACTCAGAGTCGGAAACTGAGAGTTGTGTCTCATTTGTATTTCATGAGGTCTCACGGATGTCAGATTTGATCTACTTCCATGTCGCTTTCCCTTCGGCCAGGCACTGGCTGAAGCTTTGAAGACGAACACTTCTGTGACAAGCATCCGCCTGAGTAAAAATTCCATAGGCGCTGAGGGAGCGCAGGCCTTTTGTGCCCCGGGATTCCAAGTGGCTGCTCATGGTGTCTTTGTCGCCAGCTTTTTGGAAGGCTTTGTAGTCTGCTCATGCTCATCCATCACATTTCCAGTTTCCAATTTTTGTTGGCTGTCAGTGAAGTGGGTGAATTTCTTATTGACTTGAACTCATTCTGTGTGGTATGATGTGGTATGATTTGGTATGCTTTCTACTGGGATATTGGCATGATATTGGCTGGAAGTGCATCTCTGTGTCAAAGACATTTGCCCTGAATCCAGTGGAAATTGTTCTTTGGAAACTCAGAGTCGGAAACTGAGAGTTGTGTCTCATTTGTATTTGATGAGGTCTCACAGATGTTAGCTTTGAGCTACTTCCACGTCGCTTTCCCTTTGGCCAGGCACTAGCCGAAGCTTTGAAGAAGAACACTTCTGTGACAAGCATCGGCCTGGCTGAAAGTTCCATCGGCGATGAGGGAGTGAAGGCCTTTTGTGTCCCGGTGTTCCAAGTGGCTGCTCATGGTGTCTTTGTCGCCAGCTTTTTGGAAGGCTTTGTAGTCTGCTCATGCTCATCCGTCACATTTCCAGTTTCCAATTTTTGTTGACTGTCAATGAAGTGGGTGAATTTCTTCTTGACTTGAACTCATTCTGTGTGGTATGATTTGGTATGCTTTCTACTGGGATATTGGCATGATATTGGCTGGAAGTGCATCTCTGTGTCAAAGACATTTGCCCTGAATCCAGTGGGAATTGTTTTTCGGAAACTCAGAGTCGGAAACTGAGAGTTGTGTCTCATTTGTATTTGATGAGGTCCCACAGATGTTAGCTTTGAGCTACTTCCACGTCGCTTTCCCTTTGGCCAGGCACTAGCTGAAGCTTTGAAGACGAACGTTTCCGTGACAAGCATCAAATTGGCTCGCAATTCCATCGGTGATGAGGGAGTGAAGGCCTTTTGTGTCCCGGGATTCCAAGTGGCTGCTCATGGTGTTTTTGTCGCCAGTTTGTTGAAAGGTTTTGTAGTTTGCTCATGCTCATCCTTCGCATTTCCAGTTTCCAATTTTTGTTGACTGGCAGTGAAGTGGGTGAATTGCTTTTTGACTTGAACTCATTCTGTGTGGTATGATGTGGTATGCTTTCTACTGGGATATTGGCATGATATTGGCTGGAAGTGCATCTCTGTGTCAAAGACATTTGCCCTGAATCCAGTGGGAATTGTTGTTTGAAAACTCGGAGTCTGAAACGGAGAGTTCTGTCTCCTTTGTATTTCATGAGGTCTCACAGATTTTAGCCTTTGTCTACTTCCATGTCGCTTTCCCTTTGGCCAGGCACTAGCTGAAGCTTTGAAGACGAACACTTCCGTGACAAGCATCGAGCTGTTTTAGAATTCCACCGGCGTTGAGGGAGTGAAGGCCTTTTGTGTCCCGGTGTTCCAAGTGGCTGCTCATGGTGTCTTTGTCGCCAGCTTTTTGGCAGGCTTTGTAGTCTGCTCATGCTCATCCATCACATTTCCAGTTTCCAATTTTTGTTGACTGTCAGTGAAGTGGGTGAATTGCTTTTTGACTTGAACTCATTCTGTGTGGTATGATGTTGTATACCATGCTTTCTACTGGGATATTGGCATGATATTGGCTGGAAGTGCATCTCTGTGTCAAAGACATTTGCCCTGAATCCAGTGGGAATTGTTGTTTGAAAACTCGGAGTCTGAAACTGAGAGTTCTGTCTCCTTTGTATTTCATGAGGTCTCACAGATGTCAGCCTTGATCTACTTCCAAGTCGCTTTCCCTGTGGCCAGGCACTAGCTGAAGCTTTGAAGAAGAACACTTCCGTGACACGCATCGGCCTGGCTAAAAATTCCATCGGCGATGAGGGGGTGAAGGCCTTTTGTGTCCCAGGGTTCCAACTGGCTGCTCATGGTGTCTTTGTCGCCAGCTTTTTGAAAGGCTTTGTAGTTTGCTCATGCTCATCCTTCGCATTTCCAGGTTCCAAATCTTGTTGAGTGTCAGTGAAGTGGGTGAATTGGTGAATTGATTTTTGACTTGAACTCATTCTGTGTGGTATGATGTGGTGTGCTTTCTACTGGGATATTGGCATGATGTTGGCTGGAAATGCATCTCTGTCAACGACATTTGCCCTGAATCCAGTGGGAATTGTTCTTTGGAAACTCAGAGTCGGAAACTGAGAGTTGTGTCTCATTTGTATTTCATGACGTCTCACAGACGTCAACCTTGATCTACTTCCAAGTCGCTTTCCCTTTGGCCAGGCACTAGCTGAAGCTTTGAAGACGAACGTTTCCGTGACAAGCATCAACCTGTGTGACAATTCCATCGGCGTTGAGGGAGTGAAGGCCTTTTGTGTCCCGGGATTCCAAGTGGCTGCTCATGGTGTCTTTGTCGCCAGTTTGTTGAAAGGCTTTGTAGTTTGCTCGTGCTCATCCTTCGCATTTCCAGGTTCCAAATCTTGTTGACTGTCAGTGAGGTGGAAGAATTGATTTTTGACTTGAACTCATTCTGTGTGGTATGATCTGGTATGCTTTCTACTGGGATATTGGCATGATATTGGCTGGAAGTGCATCTCTGTGTCAAAGACATTTGCCCTGAATCCAGTGGGAATTGTTGTTGGGAACCTGGGAGTCTGAAACTGAGAGTTTTGTCTCCTTTGAATTTCATCAGGTCTCACAGATGTCAACCTTGATCTACTTCCAAGTCGCTTTCAATTTGACCAGGCACTAGCTGAAGCTTTGAAGAAGAACACTTCCGTGACAAGCATCCGCCTGAGTAGCAATTCCATCGGCGTTGAGGGAGTGAAGGCCTTTTGTGTCCCGGTGTTCCAAGTGGCTGCTCATGGTCAGCATTTTGAAAGGCTTTGTAGTTTGCTCATGCTCATCCTTCGCATTTCCAGGTTCCAAATCTTGTTGACTGTCAGTGAAGTGGGTGAATTTCTTCTTGACTTGAACTCATTCTGTGTGGTATGCCTGGTATGCTTTCTACTGGGATATTGGCATGATATTGGCTGGAAGTGCATCTCTGTGTCAAAGACATTTGCCCTGAATCCAGTGGGAATTGTTGTTTGGAATCTGGGAGTCTGAAACTGAGAGTTTTGTCTCCTTTGAATTTCATCAGGTCTCACAGATGTCAACCTTGATCTACTTCCAAGTCGCTTTCAATTTGACCAGGCACTAGCTGAAGCTTTGAAGAAGAACACTTCCGTGACAAGCATCGATTTGGGTGGCAATTCCATCGGCGTTGAGGGAGTGAAGGCCTTTTGTGTCGTTCCAAGTGGCTGCTCATGGTGTCTTTGTCGCCAGCTTTTTGGAAGGCTTTGTAGTTTGCTCATGCTCATCCTTCGCATTTCCAGGTTCCAAATCTTGTTGACTGTCATTGAAGTGGGTGAATTGCTTTTTGACTTGAACTCATTCTGTGTGGTATGATGTGGTATGCTTTCTACTGGGATATTGGCATGATATTGGCTGGAAGTGCATCTCTGTGTCAACGACATTTGCCCTGAATCCAGTGGAAGTTTCTCTTTGGAAACTCAGAGTCGGAAACTGAGAGTTGTGTCTCCTTTGTATTTCATGAGGTCTCACAGATGTCAACCTTGATCTACTTCCATGTCGCTTTCCCTTTGGCCAGGCACTAGCTGAAGCTTTGAAGACGAACGTTTCCATGACAAGCATCGGCCTGTGGGCCAATTCCATTAGAAATGAGGGCGCTCAGGCCTTTCCCGGGATTCAAAGTGGCTGCTCATGGTGTCTTTGTCGCCCGCTTTTTGGATTGCTCATGCTCATCCTTCGCATTTCCAGGTTCCAAATCTTGTTGACTGTCAGTGAGGTGGAAGAATTGATTTTTGACTTGAACTCATTCTGTGTGGTATGATCTGGTGTGCTTTCTACTGGGATATTGGCATGATATTGGCTGGAAATGTATCTGAGTAAACGACATTTGCCCTGATTCCTAGATCCAGTGGGATTTGTTCTTTGGAAACTCAGAGTCGAACTCAGAGTCGGAAACTGAGTGTTGTGTCTCATTTGTATTTCATGACGTCTCACAGATGTCAACCTTGATCTACTTCCAAGTCGCTTTCCCTTTGGCCAGGCACTAGCTGAAGCTTTGAAGACGAACGTTTCCGTGACAAGCATCAGCTTGGAACGCAGTTCCATCGGCGCTGAGGGAGTGAAGGCCTTTTGTGTCCCGGGATTCCAAGTGGCTGCTCATGGTGTCTTTGTCGCCAGTTTGTTGAAAGGCTTTGTAGTTTGCTCGTGCTCATCCTTCGCATTTCCAGGTTCCAACTCTTGTTGACTGTCAGTGAAGTGGGTGAATTTCTTTTTGACTTGAACTCATTCTGTGTGGTCTGATGTGGTATGCTTTCTACTGGAATAGTGGCATGATATTGGCTGGAAATGTATCTGAGTAAACGACATTTGCCCTGATTCCTAGATCCAGTGGGATTTGTTCTTTGGAAACTCAGAGTCGGAAACTGAGTGTTGTGTCTCATTTGTATTTCATGACGTCTCACCGATGTCAACCTTGATCTACTTCCAAGTCGCTTTCCCTTTGGCCAGGCACTAGCTGAAGCTTTGAAGACGAACACTTCCGTGACACGCATCTACCTGCGTGACAATCCCATCGGCGATGAGGGAGTGAAGGCCTTTTGTGTCCCGGGATTCCAAGTGGCTGCTCATGGTGCCTCTGCTTATTCTTGGTGTTGAGGTTCAGATTCTGACCCTGACTGAAGGGTGCTGAGGGTGCTGAGGGCTAGCGCTGTGGGGGACGTCATAGTGCCATCCAGCACTGCGCACAGCCAGGCCTTGAAGCAAGTGATCGAGGAAAAGAAGAAGATGGATTTTGAACTCCACATTTATTTCTAAAGATCTCAGCTGAGCAGAGCCTCAAAAGTCCACTCCAAGCGGATGCGGCGGAGAGTCTGCTTGCTCCTGAGTGTGCGAGACCTACATGTTTAATAATTATTGTTTAATCATGATCATCTTCGATTGATCTAGAGCACCTGCGACTTGTGAGATGCCCCAATGCACGGCTTGATTTTTTTTGATCCAAAGATAGATAGATTGGGAATTTCGACCTGGAATGGCGATCGCAACGATTTTTGTGGCACCAAAAATCCGCAAAAACCCATTCCCAATCTGTGGTTTATTGGGTATGTGGCCTAGTTGGTGATTTATAATGGCGCCCAAATGGTTCGAATCGGGAGGTTTTTTTTAATTCTGGATGCCACAAGTGGGAAAAAGGAAGTATTGACACGCATAAGTGGGGCCAAACAACAGAAAACACACGAAGGGTTTTGAACTGCGTGATTTCAAAATCTTACACCAGTACAGTAATTATATGTAATTATATAGTATATAGTGGGGTTGTTGAGGATGAATTTAAAAAGTCTTGAACAAAAACCCTGCTAGAACTATATGGGGGTTTCTTAAAATAGGGTACCCCCAGTTATCATCCATTTATAGATGGGATTTTCCATGAAATAAACCATCCAGCTATTGGGCTCCATTTATGGAAACCTCCATAGCAATGGACTGCCATAGCTTACCTTCAGGATCATCAGGACATTCCGAAGTCGACACAGACATGACAGCCACTGACTGCGTTTGGTTTTGTAATTTTTTTTTTAAAACAAATTCTACGTTGAATGGAGAAAAATAGCAGACATTTTTGAATACGACCTGCAAGGCTGCAAGACGGATCTTCCAAGATCAGACGTGTCCCCTTTGAAACATCGACATCTTTCCATTTCTTGGGATCTGATGGACGGGACATTCCCGCAAGCTCGGCACAACAGCAGAAACCACAGCACTTCCCGCCACCTTTCCCTGGCCCCTTCCCTGCCTGGCATGGCTGATATGGATGAGAATCTTGGAGATGTGGTGAGATGATGTCGCCACATCCAGCTGTGATGAAACACGACTTCAAGTCACTGTACTTTCTGGATGATATCATCTACAGGATGATTCTACAGATATCTAATGATGGAGGTCCCAGCAACTGTTGGGCTCGCGAGATGAGTATCTAAGCTTGTACTTCTGAGTTGGTAGTGACCATAGTTTCTAGTAACTTTTTTGAGTTACCATGGTCACCCAGCATTGCGGGCCTCATTTCTGGACTTGCCACCTTCTAAACGAGTGACAGGATTTAGATGCCCCAAATATCCAGTGTCGCAAGAGTCGCTAGGTGTTTTTTTTGCACTTCAAGCTTCAAGGGAAGTCAACCTGGAAGATTGACTATCGACGATGTTCCATGAGTCAACGTGGCCATGTCAGAAAACTAATCACCGC
Source organism: Cladocopium goreaui (assembly GCA_947184155.2). NCBI lineage: Eukaryota > Dinophyceae > Suessiales > Symbiodiniaceae > Cladocopium > Cladocopium goreaui. Next base: position 71,228 of record CAMXCT020001184.1, on the reverse strand, counting down.
TCAACAAAAAACGACCTAGGATATGGTCGGAGATGCAGCGGGAGCAGAAAACCAAGAGCTTTGCAAAGACCAAGGCATTGATTTGATGAGGATTTAGCCAAAAATGGTGGTATAATGGAATAGAGGACATACCGGTATAATTGTATAATACATATATCATATATTGTATTTATATAATTATATATATATATATAACCATCAATATGATGATTTGGGGGATGAACATCCTTAATTCCCAGCTGTTTTGGTGAGAACAGGAGGGTTTTGACGGGTTTTGACCCATAACCGGTGGTTTTGCCTCCATTTAACTTGTTTTCACCCCATGGAACCGCTACAGCACTGCTCAGGATGAATCACTGTGGCGTATCCAACAAGAATCTAAGGCAACAAAGGATTGTGGGGTTGCCCTTGGAAATATTTGGTGAATTCACCACATTAATCACCAAGAAGCGAAAAGATGACGGATAGCAAGGAAGCGATGGTTCGCTGGTTGAAAGTCCAGGATGCGCCATTCGGGTCGTTCCATGGTGAGAATTTCTTCCATGGTGCTTCTGGATCTTCTGGGGGCGGACAATACCTTTATACAACTGAATACAGCGTAATTACACAATTATCATCCCTTCAACCAATATACATATATATATAATATTATATAATACTATATATGTATCTACATGTATATAAATGTATTTGAATATTATTTCTGTTAGCAAACGTATATTTTATATATAGTTTCCCACATGCCATCCAAAATCAATTACCCCAATGTGGATAAACGTGATGGCTTAAAACATGTAAATGTATGTATATCTACATAAATAGATAGGTCTGGTGGATGACTTTTGATGACCATCACAATGATCCCCCTAGAGTGTGGTGCGCCAGAGGCATTCGAAAACCCAAACCCGGATGTTGCTGAGCGCGCCGTTTGCTTTGATCCCCACAGCGGGCGACCGTTGCTCGTCGCTGAGAAAAAAGGGTTGCACCGGTTGCAGTGGATGCGGACCTTGCGTTTCATGTCATTTTTTTTCAAGCGATTCCGTGCTTTGGGATGCCCAAATTGGGCAGCACTTTTGATGCGATACTTTGAGAGTCCTTATTGGGAAATCAAACTCGGCTGCCGCGGGCCGGCCCAACAAGTTCTGAGGACCTCACTAGAGTGAAACCTTCCGAAGGCCTCCCAAACGTATCTTGGGGATCAACAAACATCGTACATCGTGCTGTCCGTTTGAGGATGGTTTTGGGTTTGAGGACTTTGGCAAGAAGTCGCAGAAATGATACGGATTCATTTGTTCAGTATTTGAGGGACCCGAACAAACGACTCTCAGTTGGGCCTTCTTTGCGACTTGTTGCAGTTTGCAGCTCCAAACATTGCCAAGAAAATGGAAGGTCATTCAAAAATTGGAAGGTCGTCATTATAGGTCATTGCAAAATTGATAAAATTGGCATTGCAAAAATTCTCCCAATTTGAGTGTGATTCATTTGGTCGGTAGCCAGATACCAGTGCTAGACCTTGGATCAAAGGATCCAGGTGCAACGATCGTCCGCAGAGGAACAAACACTGGAAACACGTCAAAGATTCCAAACTCGCCGCAGCAAAGGGTTTCTCACTTGGTGTCACAAGTTTTTTTCTGTCGTTTTCTTTGAACGCGATTCCGAGCTCACCCTGCTTGGCTTTGGAACAGCGCAAAGCCAGAGCGCGGAGCCGCAGCTGGAAGTTCCTAGGGCAAGTTGTCCCGCAGATTGCTGACAGTCCTCTCAGCAGTACATATTCTTGCTGAGGCTCATATTGGTTCCACATGATTCCACATTGTAGATTCCATTGCAATCTCATGTCCAATGATGCACTTTCATGCAATTTTCAGTCTTTCCCCAGGGGTTTTCCAGTGTTTCCATTGGTTTCATGTTGCATCGGTTTCCCAAACAGTTCAGGTTTAGTCTCTGCGTTTCGAGGCGTTTCACCGCCGAGTCGACCTCCTCAAAGGACGGCAGCCTTAGCTTGTCAGGCCTAGATTCCTAGATCACCACACTCGACATCTCGACATCTCGACATATTTTCAATTGGAGAAATCTTGAGAAATCGACATTTCTCCCGTTCTTTTTTGGCCAGCAGTCGCAGTCAGTTTTTCGGAGGTCCAAAGGGACAAACACGTCATACGTCAGACATTGAAAATCAGGCGACCTCGAGAGATCCGGCAAGTCATGCATAAAGACATGAATGCAAACATATGCAAACTATGGTGCCGGTCCGCCAAAGAGGGCCATCTCCACACATATCCCCTACGATCAATAGGGGTCCCAGGGAGTTTGCACAAATGTCATGATTTTCCCGTAGATAATCAGGCCATGAACACTTCCGGTTTTTAAATTTTGGTGGAGTTGTCGAGTTGTCGACTCCCAGGACGTCGTCATGGGCTCTGGCGGCTCATCTCAGGCCCTCCACAAGAGCTTCTGAGTGGCAGAGCTGATTCACACAATCATTTTAAATCATTTTATTGTCTGTACATGTCTGTACATATCTGTACATATCTGTACTATTCTGTAGCATTTTTTGAGCCAGTGCTTTTGCATCCTTTGCTTCGTCTCCCACTGTGAGTGGTTGTCGCTTGTGTCCCCGTGCCTCTGCGTATTTGTGGTGTGGTTGCACCATGTTGCACCTCAGCCGTACAACATTTTGACCTACATGGCGAGGCCAAACGTGCTGTGTCAGCTACTGCTGAGGTGCACACGGGTATCGTGGGCAGAGTGACGTGGGCCGTTGGTTTGTTCATTTGGAGTTCATTTAGATTAAGATCCAGCAACTGCTGTTTCAACAGGTTCAAGTTCGACTGGTTGAAGAAATGGCCAAAGTAAGCCAAGTAAGCTGTTCGTTTTCAAGACGAAAGTAACATTTGGTCATTTTTGCATTTTTTTCATGTCAAACTTTAATTTTTTTGGCGTTCAGCTCGAGGTTTGGACATGGCGAGATTTGCTCATGGCGTGATGTTGACAGTTTCTTTAAAGAGATGAGGTTGTCACTCTGCGCGTTTTCGCAGGCGGACCAAACAGAAGGATGTCGCAGTCTTAGGCTTTCGAAATCAACCTCGGACGTTTGTTGTTGAACTTTTTTTTTGGCTGGAAGGTTTGCTGAACATGGCATGATCTATGGATCTATTTGGTGTTTTTGGCTCTGTGTTTTGATTGCATTTCAATAGTTGAGTTGAAACGTGTGCACCGGCCCAAACCCCACCCTTCGTACAGTATTACCTATTGAGTGATGGATGCAACGTTATTGTCCGATTCCTGTGGTTGATTTCCCATTCACATCAATAAATTTCCAAATCATCTGTCTTGGATTCAGAAGAATCTTTGGTGTCCGCCGAACTACGACGGAATCAAGTCGCACTGCTGATGTTTGCAAAGTGTCTTCATTCAGCCTCAGCTTATGCATTTTCTGAGGGAGTGGCATTATGCCGACCGCCCAGGAGCTTGGTGTCATAAAACATGTTGACATTTGCTAGACATGTTCGTGAAGCCGTATGGTTGACAGGAGCACACCAGCCCGGAAGTTGGGAGGCTTAGGAAAACGTGAGGGGCTGGAAGCGTGTTGCATGGTGCTGGCACTGATAAGGTCTTCACTAGCTTGCTTGGCTTCGAGGTTCTCACACTGCACGCAGCAAGGTTGTTGGTTTGGAGGTTTTTGCCACACCAGAAGAACTCAAATTCCTCACAAGATTTGGGAACAGAGAACCATATTCCAAGCTCATCTTTCGTGGTTTCCGCTATTTCTGTACGGGCGGTCAGTGGTTGCAAACGCATCTTCCTCAGACTCTGATGTTGAGCCTGCCATCTCTCGTATTCCTACCCTCAAAGTGTGTCTTTGGGCTGACCGAGATGGACCCTCAGTGGGACGCCAACTTCGCCGAGGTCCACAGCAAGCTGTACGACGAAATCATGAGTTCCATCCACCTGGTCTTCGCGCACTTCAGCGATGGAGTTCGAGGACTTCCGGCGGAACGCCTCGGGCAGGCCATGCGGATCCTGGGGATGAACCCCACGGAGCATCAGGATCTTTGGCCGCAGATTGAGGCTTTTGTGGAGGTTTTGATGAGGAAATCGCACCTCCCTGGACCTGCATGTGACAGTTTGGTCATGTTTGGTCTGTTGAACTGTCTGCGTTTTGAGCTTCCGCAAGGTCTACAAACACTTGGCAGATCTTGGTCGCCCATACATCGACCAAGCGACGTTTCACCGTTTCATCCAGGACAGCCGGACCAGTCGGACAGTTCGGGAATGGTCCAATTCTTGATTCTTCGTGAAGTTGATGTTTCATTCGTGTGAGTTGAACATTGTGCCAATTGTGCCTTGAGAATGCTTGATGTTCCTGTTGTTTCACCGATTCTCTTTCAGCTTTGCAAGCTGCAGCACGGCACAGGAGGAATTGACAAAGTATCTCGAACAGGTTCAGGCCAGTCAAATGACGACAGCCAAAATGATTGCCTTTGCTCCTGGGCCAAACTGTAATGACTCCTTGAGATCTAAATCTAAAGCTGCCAAATTTTTGCGGATTTCAGAGACTACTGGTATGTGCTGCTTGTGAGATGCGCAGGCTGTGGTTGACTATTTGAAGCAATATGATACGGCCAACAAGGGCGCCTTGTCCACTGAAGAAGTTCAAGCAGCGATCAGAGGCGCGGTGAGATCAGAAGTGTCAGGAAAGGATTTCCATCGGATGTATTCCGGGATGTATCGAATGATGGATTTTTGAGAGAGCGAATGAATGATGCTAGGTTGATTGGTTGATGCCCGGGTGCTTTGGGATTTTGTACATGGTTGACATATATTTGACATTATATTGTTTTATGGAGTCTTTCAGTACAATTTGTGGGTTGAAATCGGACATTTTGCGTCCAGGAAGTGAGCTGAGCCAGAAGAAACTCCAGGCTTGTTGGGGAAGAATCAGAACTTGCAGCAACTGCAGCAACGAGGGTCTGCAACTGGAACGCCAAAGCAACAACCAAAATCACTTTTTCACTTGTTCAGTGACACACTTGTTTTTCGTAGTCCGGTGTTTTTCAGTTTCCTTTCTTCAGAAACTGAAGAGAATCCGGCCTTGCGTTCACCACGATTTCTTCTCACCAGCGACTCGCAGAGTCCTAGACAGCTTGGGATTCCGCTGGGTCGCGAGGCAAGTGTCGCAAAGATGCCAAGCAACAGCCACCCGGATGCAAGCTACTAGCTGACGGTTAGCCAAAGTGTTTGATGGAACCAGTATCCACATCCGTTCACCACATTGGACCACATCTTCCCAAGTTGCCAAGTCATGAAGTGCATTTTTTCCGATCTGGTCGATTGGGTATCACCAAAAAGATGGATGGTGGGTGTTTAAAAATGGTTCGAACTCATGGCTTTTCTGGGGCTTTGAATTGAGCCTTACCCATTTTCCATCATTTTCCAAGCGGACCCCAGTTCGTTTTGACGGAGGTAAAGGTCAGCTGGATATTGTGGAGCTGGCAACGTGTTTTCTGGAGTTGGGTGATGAGGCGGCTCTCGGTACATTACCGTCATCAACTTGTCATCCCTTGTCTACACACGAACAGAAATCGGTTTCTTTGGGATCACCATTTTTTTTGGTCGACTGAGAGCATATCTTATTGGGCTCATGTGGCTGGTCTTGTCATCCCTTGAGCCGCAGGACATGCTTGAGCCATCGGAGGCAGCCATGGCAGCCATTGGGGGAATCGCCGGTGGGAATTGACTTACGATATCCTACAATGGCTATCGAAATCTATACGTATTTTGTGACAAAATCAAAACATAGTGCTTCATTTCCTTCATTTCTTTCTTGCATTGAGTTTAGATTCAGGAGGACAGCCTGATGTACACCGGGAACGGCAAAGCAACAGAATTCATTTTCTCCACTTGTATAGCGAAATATGTGTCTTTGGTTTTCGCAGTAGTTCACTGTTTTTCAATTTTCTTCTCATGAATCAAGGTTAACGAGGTGTTAGCACGTGTCTTTCTTCAGACAGAATAGACATTGGGAAAATATATCATGATGTTTTCAGGTCAAAGATGGCAGAACTGTTCTCATGCGGGCGCTCTGAACCCACGTGATTCAACCTTCAACCTTACAACCAGACGTCAATTCGAATAAACGCACCAGACAATCTTAAGCAAGACTGTGTAAGCGCCACTTCTGGTTGTGGCCCACAAAACCATGTAGCAGTGGACCTGGTGTGGTTTGGAAATGGAAACATGTAGCAGAGGAGCAGCTTGCTTACTTTTTCTCAGCACGTAGTTTCAAGATGTTTCAAGGCCTGACAAGTCAGTTGCAAGGCAGAGAAAGAGAGAGCATCTGCGAGTGAAGCAGATAGCAAAGCAGTCAAAATTCAGGCATGAATGACCAGGGGCTAGAGCTTTGTTGCTTTAGACTTCTGCACGTTTCATTCAAGATAACATTGAGCTCAGCTTGAGTCTCAAAATTGCTGTCACTTGCGGCCATGTGAGACACTTTACCACATACCTGGAAAAACCAAACGGCAAAAAAAAACGCCTCGGAGGGTCTGCGGCGCCTCCAGTTGATCTGAGGCATTTTTTGCTTTGCTGAGGCATTTTTTGTTTTCTGAGGCGTTTTTGTTGTAATCCTTGTTTTTCACTGTTTTTCCTTTTTCTCTGCTCTAGATTGTTCTGGGATGGGTAAATGACAGCGGACATTTCTTTGATTTCAATACCTGCGAACGCAAAGCCTTGGCTAAATCCAATTCCAAATCTCAATAGTGTAAATCACTTAAAACTGGGGGCGTAGCTGCTGCGTGGCTAAAATCTGTCAGCGAGACTGTCATTGCCCACAAAATGCTGTCTCACTGGAATTGTTTGTTGCTTTTTGGCATTTGCAGCATGTTTCCAAAAGGCAACGGAAGTGAATACGACAAAAATTGCTGTCATGAGAAAAAACAAAGGTAGACCAGGAAAAACTTGGAAACATTGAAAATTCAGAGGACAGAAAACGGCGGAAAAGGGCGGGAAAACGGCGGAAAAGGGCGGGAAAACGGTGGAAAAGGACGGACTCTGAACATTGAGGTCCAAATCTTGCCGGAAACATGCCCAAAAGGTTGTATCACGGATTTTGAGTCTTCTAGTTTTCTTCTTGCCGTGAAATTTTGTTGAAAGCTGCAATCCAAGTGATTCAATGTCGATGAAAGCCAACGCTTCAAAAATGTGCAACTATGAACACATATATACTGTATATACTGTATATACTCTAGGGCTTGTTTTCTGCATTGTTTTTCTTGCAGCGTTCATTACATAGGGAAATCATAAAAATTCCTTAGCAGTACGTGCGGCTGTTTGTCAGGGGTTTGGTCCCTAGTTGTGGGCTTTGCAACTGAAAAGTCGCCATGGCGGGAGTCCTTGGGCTTTGGTAAACTCTTGTGTTTGAGGCGTTTCTTGCTTTCCAGAGGCGTTTTTAACCCACCAGAGGCAAAACAAAACTCATGCGGCGTTATTTTTCGCCTCGGGGGCCTGAGGCATTTTTTTCTGCCTCTGGTGTTTCTAGGTATAGACTATAGACACTTCTTTCACTATCAAAGCAAGCACATTTGGCACATGTCCACATGCTGAGTTTAGCCTTTTCTCCGTTCACTGGACCAAAACAGTGGATGTGACTGCGCTGCAAGGTGGTCAAAGATGATGTATCAGCTGATGCCGAGGCACATGCGGGAGCTGGAGGATTTGAAGCTTTGGTGCTTTGAGCTTCTACAGTAGCCGTTGGCTGGTCATGCAGCCAATTGTTTTTGGGCAGTTTGGCCAAAGTTGATAATTGATGATAATTGAATTCCGTGCAGTTGGGCGGTCTCTCAAAAAGGGGTTCCTTCTTTTGGTGGAAGACAGGAGAGCGCCAGTGGCCCAGCAGTTTGGAGGCTCAGGAGTGGGACTACTGACTACTGAGTACTCGCGACTGATACCTGAGATACAGAATACCCAGCTGGATGGGGACTCGGCTTTCCGGTAGAAGAATGAGCAAATCTGTTCTTGCTCAGAGGCTTTTCTCATGAAAAGATTCAGATCCGTCGGTTCTGATAGATGTTCAATGCTTCTTACGGATTTCAAGGCAGATGCAAAGTCTTGCGGCAACACTGCAATATTTCTCGGAGGGTTCAATTGCTGAAGAAAGAAGGAATCTACAAAGTCATGAAGTGGGCAACTCTGATCTGCGGTTCTGGCATCGAGTGTAGTAGGATTCAATGACGTGAACATATATGAACACAGTTTTTTTCCCGACACCTCCCCCTGTTTGACCTGAAAACATGTCAGTGTTTTCAATCAAAGTGTTTGAATTGCACATGTTCTCCACCAAGAAATGAGCTGTAGCCCCCAGATGCGCCTCTGGGATCGATTTGCCAAGGCCTACAGCACGATGTTCAACGATGTCAGGGCTTCCACGAACGCGGTCTTCAGATATTTCTCCCAGCCTTCTGGGGTTCCCGCGGAACGACTTGGACATGCCATGGCTATTCTTGGGATGAACCCCACGGAATATGAGGTTCTTTGACGGCATTGCTGTTGTGTAATAGCCTTGAGACTATTGAGACTATTGCTTCCCTCTCGTGCCAATGTTCATAAACTGTTGAAGTGTTTCTATCATTTCTATCTCCCTGCTGCAATGAGGTCAAAAAGCATTTGGCAGGTCTCGGAGGTCCAAAATACATTGACCGAAAGATGTTTCACCGTTTCATAGAGGACTGGGATGAACCGTGCTTGATGAAGTTTTATGTACTGCATGTATCTGAATGTGAGAAGTCTGAAGTGTGCTTCATGTCGCTCTTGCAAATGTTTCAGAAGTGAAGCAACTCTTTTTGGGTGTCTTAAAGACTCAAAGGAATCAAAGATCCAAAAAACCAGGGCAGAAGTTGTTGAAAGGCTTGGTGGAATCCCGGGCAATCTCCACTGGTGGATACAGGGGTCAGATCCTTGGATTTCTAGCCCGCAAGCTGCATCAAACTGCCATGCAGGAGGAATTGGGAAAGCTGATTCCGAAAGTTCAGGCCAACCTGACGACCCATGAGGGATGCACCAAGCTTCCTGTCATTTGTTAAGATTTGACATGGTTCAACTCACTCCTTGTCACTATGTGCAATTTGGAGATGGTCTCTGCAATTTGTCGCAGGAATTGCTGGACTATCTAAAGCAGTTCGACACGGACGGTAAAGGCGCATTGTCAGAGGAAGAGCTGCAAGAAGTGATGAGAGGCAGGATTAGACGGGCTTAGAGCAGCCGTGAAGCCACGTCTGTCAGGGAGCAACAGGTCCAGGTGGAGCCAGCATGCAGAGACTCCCAAACCATACCATACAAGAGTAGAAACAAGAAGAAACACATAGAAACATATAGAGTGATGATAGTGATGTTTTTGACCCAAGCTAAACCTCTGCAGAAATCCGAAAACAACCACTGTAATAATCTGTTATATGGAATACGGGTCTAGTTATATACTTGTTGGTGTGTCTATGCTAGGACCCGCAGGTTGACATTTTAAGACGTTGGCGTCGCAGGAAGTGAGCTGAGCCAGGACGAAGTTCAGGCCAGGTGGGAGCTGCACGATGGAATTTGGAGGTTGTCACTCTTTAAAGTTTGTCACGAACCTGCAAAGCCAATCCGTTTAGACACGGCTTTAACTTTACCACCTGTCTTTCAATAGACCATACGGTTACCATATCCTTTCCAGAAAAGAACCAACTGTGACATCCTGTGAACGTTGATCCGTGTATTCAGCTGAGCCTTGAACGATTGGATGGTTGCCGGGCCATGTCCAAACGGGTCAAGGCCAGTCTTCGGAAGCTGCCGAGGAACAGCGCCCTGCACGCAAGTAGACCCGCCAACCCACAGATGCCACAGATGCAGGTGCTTTTTTTTGGTGTTGAGCCGCTTGCAGCGGTCTTCGGAGGGTAAGTAGATGTACTGGGTTCATGTTGTTTCTTATCTCGTCTCCCCTGAAGTTGTCTCAGGTCGGTGTGCCGTGGGGAAGTGTGTATAAAAGATATAAAAGATACATATGGTATTATTATTCCAATGGATCATTGCTTATTGTAAGACCACAAAATGCATAGGCACGCTGAATTTCACCAACATGAACCTACCATTTGTAGTCAAAAGCCCTCTTATTGTTTGTTTGTCCATTGCAGGGCACTTAACGCAGGGGCACACTGGTTGTCATAAACGTTTTTGTTTATAGAATGGGCTAGCGCCCAGGTGCCGCCGACCCCCCTCTATTTGGGGGGGACTGTGGGGAGAGGGAGAGAGAGAGAGAGAGAGAGAGAGGAGAGGGAGAGATGGATGGATGGATGGATGGATGGATGGATGGATGGGGATGGATGGATGGATGGATGGATGGACGGATGGACGGATGGATGGATGGATGGATAGATAGATAGACAGACAGACAGACAGGTAGACATGTGAATAGATGATAGATTGATGGATAGATAGAGGGATAGAGAGAGAGAGAGATAGATTGATAGATAGGTAGATAGACAGTTTGATAAACAGGTGGATAGATATTGTTGGACAGATGTATAGATAGAGGGACAGAGAGAGAGAGAGAGAGAGAGAGAGGGAGGGAGAGAGAGAGAAAGAGAGAGAGAGAGAGATAGATGACAGATAGGTAGATAGACAGTTGGATAAACAGATGGATAGATCGATTGTTGGATAGATAGATAGTGGCATAGGAAGAAAGACAGATGGATTTATATATACTTTGAGTGTCAAGGACCCTCCGTTCTTAGGACTGTCATTGTAACCTCATGTTTTTAGTCCCTTCAGAAAGTCATTGCTGTGGATCTGAGGTGCCTGCTGGGGACGGTGTTTGGAGGGTTTGGCGGGTTTTGGAGGGTTTGGAGCGTTTGGAGAGTTTTGGAGGGTTTGCGGGCTGGCAAACGGCAGCTTTGAAAGCCCATAAAAAGTCTCATTGCTGTGGCCCTGGCCCTGGGGGTTTGGAATTTTGTTTTGGAAAGTTTGGAGCCTTTGCGGGCTGGCAAATGGCAGCTTTGAAAGCCCATAAAAAGTCTCATTGCTGTGGCCCTGGCCCTGGGGGTTTGGAATTTTGGAGGGGATTGGAGCCTTTGCGGGCTGGCAAACGGCAGCTTTGAAAGCCCATAGAAAGTCATTGCTGTGGCCCTGGCCCTGGGGTGCCTGTTGGGGAAGCTGTTTAAGGGTAAAGGTTTGGAGGGTTTGGAAGAGGACAAGGTCCAACCTGCGGTGGTCTGGGGACGGTGTTTGGAGGGTTTGGCGGGTTTTGGAGGGTTTGGCGGGTTTTGGAGGGTTTGGAGCGTTTGGAGAGTTTTGGAGGGTTTGCGGGCTGGCAAACGGCAGCTTTGAAAGCCCATAGAAAGCCATTGCTGTGGCCTGGCCCTGGGGTGCCTGTTGGGGAAGTGGCCTTGGCCCTGGCCCTGGGCCCTGGCCCTGGGGTGCCTGTTGGGGAAGTTGCCTTGGCCCTAGGGTGCATGTTGGGGAAGGTGTTTGGAATTTTGGAAGTTTGGATCTTTTGCAGGCTGGCAAACTGCAGCTTTGAGGCCCATGGAAAGTCATTGCTGTGGCCCTGGCCCCCTGTTAAGGAAGGTGTTTGGAATTTTAGAGGGGTTGCAGCCTTTGCGGGCTGGCAAACGGCAGCTTTGAAAGCATCAAGAAAGTCATTGCTGTGGATCTGAGGTGCCTGCTGGGGACGGTGTTTGGAGGGTTTGGCGGGTTTTGGAGCGTTTGGAGCGTTTGGAGAGTTTTGGAGGGTTTGCGGGCTGGCAAACGGCAGCTTTGAAAGCCTAAGAAAGCCATTGCTGTGGCCTGGCCCTGGGGTGCCTGTTGGGGAAGTGGCCTTGGCCCTGGCCCTGGGGTGCCTGTTGGGGAAGTGGCCTTGGCCCTGGCCGTGGGGTGCCTGTTGGGGAAGTGGCCTTGGCCCTGGGGTGCCTGTTGGGGAAGGTGTTTGGAATTTTGTTTTGGAAAGTTTGGAGCCTTTGCGGGCTAGCAAACGGCAGCTTTGAAATTCATAAAAAGTCTCATTGCTGTGGCCCTGGCCCTGGGGTTTGGAATTTTGGAGGCGTTTGGAGCCTTTGCGGGCTGGCAAATGGCAGCTTTGAAAGCTCATAGAAAGTCATTGCTGTGGCCCTGGCCCTGGGGTGCCTGTTGGGGAAGCTGCTTAAGGGTAAAGGTTTGGAGGGTTTGGAAGAGGACAAGGTCCACACCTGCGGTGGTCCCAGGCGCCGCCCCGGCCTTGGCGAAGGCCGGGGTCGGCGGATTACTTGGTTTGATACTTGTGACATCCAAACGCAGTGGCATGCTCGGTCAAAGAGAATATGTGGCCCTGGGTATTTCCATGATTTTGTACAGCACAACAGATCTTGTGCTAACATCGGTGTGCCTGCCATTTGGTGCCAGTGGGTGGGAGCTGGGTCGATGTTGTAACAAGTGCCGATGACAAGATCTTGTGCCAAATCGTGGTGTGCCTATGGGGAATGGGGAGAGGCCCACATGGGCAGCGCCTATGACTTTTACTTGCTGATGTATTTTTTGGCACTTCGCATAGACACACAATGCTTACCTGGCTATCACGGTTCCTACGTCTCAAAAAGTCTGTGCCCGCTCAAATTTGTCACCGCCGCCTTGTTTGCCAAGCTTGCGTCCCTTTGTCTCCCCTCTGTCTCCCTTACTCGCCCTTTGTCTCCTCTTCTGTCTCCTTTCTCTTGCCTGCAGCTGCTGCTTGGCTTGGTTTCCTCTTCCGCTCCACCGCTGAAAGCTCTTGAGTTTTACTGTTCTGAAAAAAATGCGAAAGCGCGTGGCTACCAAGGAGTTTGTCAGGAGACTTAGGGGTCAGTCTCCCAAAATTTGATTCCGGACCTCGTTCTGACCTCGTTCGCACCTCGTTCGGACCTCGTTAAAATTGCAGCCAGTCAAAACCCAGCCGTTTTGGAAAGGCTTTGCAATGGTCTGCTGCTTGGTCTGCTGCTGCTGCTGCTGTTGTTGTTGCTTGTGCTGCTGCTTCTGGGCAGGGCGCGTTTTTGGGCAGAGAACCAAGCGATTTGTGAAAAGGCTGGAAGCTGTGCGGAAGAAACCAAAAGCATAAGAAGATGACCTGAAAAAAGACAGTCGATCCGATCAGCGGTGTGCCATGGGGAAGTGGATGAAAGGGTTGATTGGCATGAAGTAGAATTTATCATAGAAACCATAGGAATGTGACGTCGATCACATCCAAGTTTGTATGTTGGAAATGCCATGAAACTTGGTGTGCCATGCGGAGATTTGGTTACTTTTCTCATTTGGATGGAAGGCAGCTGTTTTGCTGTCAATGCGCGTGTGCCAATGGCGGTTGCCCACTTTCAACATGGTTTTATCACCAAGGGAGATGGTATTAAATATGTGGCTCGCAATGGCACGGACACATTTTTAATATTTTGTTGGCCAAACCAAGGATGGCGTGGTACCAGTGTGCCAATAGGATTTGGTCCCTGGGGTAACTTCCGGTTGGACTGGGGTAACCCTGTGTGCCATTGGGATGGGGTAACTTCTGGGTGCCTGGGGTAAGAAACAACGTCCGCCCGGTACATAGTAAACTGAGTAAACCATAGAGCGATTTCCAGACACATGTCAAGATATGTCAAGGAGACCAGGTGCTTTGCTCAGCGTAGCCTGTGAGGTGAAGGTCACCTGGACATCGTGAAACTGTCCAAGTACTTCTTGGAGCTTGGCAACTCTCAGGCCCCGCAATGCTCCGCAGCTCCTCTGATGCTGTAACTGAGTCATGGACCATAAGCTTGACAATCTGCCGCAGATTGACAATGTGCCGAGGTTTGACAACCGTAACCAGAGTTGAACATGTGCAAGAGAGAGAGAGAGATGTTCTTGTTCGTTTTTCTTTGTGGAAGAGAGCTGAGAGCATCAATGCTTCTTTGATGTGGAACCTTGTCAGCGTTGGCGGCCTCGTCAGGTTGAAGCTGACGACTCGATTCCTGGTACAGCGAAAACTAGGCGGGCAGCAGTTGATGCTCAGGGCTCCCAGTTGTGGTACAGGTGCCTTACAGGTGCTGAAAAGGATTGAAAAGGCAAAAAATGGCCGATGCTCGCTCAACTATTATCTCGCTTTTTGCCAGTTCTGTTTCAGGACATGTCGCATGTGGTTCAAACAAACACAACCCAAAATCGACTGAGCAGGGAACCATTTCCCTTCTTGGCATGGTGCGCTCG
>CAMXCT020001184.1:17023-52023 GCA_947184155.2 Cladocopium goreaui | reverse complement strand
GCTTTGCCAAGTCTCTTTACTGATTTTACTTGTTGCAGTTGCTGACCCGGATCTTTGATGTCTTGTGTTTCTTTCAGGCTCTCGCGGAAGCCTTGAAGACCAATAGCTCCGTGCGGGACATGAATTTGGCATTCAATGAGATTGGTGCCGAGGGAGCTCAGGCCTGGCCTGTATCGGATGTGTTGGGCTCTTTGGCTTAGACTCAACCCACATCAAGGGGTATCACAAGTATTATGATGTTCTCTCTGGGTAGATGTTGCTTGCTTGACTTCAGTTTGATTGTTGGTGATGTGTCCAGGCCTAGTCTGTTTGACATGCTTTCATTCGAAGCATTTCCAGATCAGCTTCAAATGAGTGTCATGTCGATTCGTAGGTTGGTCTAGGTTGGTCAGAGGCGAGCCAAGTCTCTTTATTCAAATTCATTTTACCTTAGGGAGTTGCTCTAACACGTTTTCTTTACGCCTAAAATTACCTAGATTATACTCCTTAAGTAGTATAATTATACTCCTTAAATTCTCAAATTATACCCCTTAAGTAGTAAATTATACTCCTTAAATTCTGAAATTATACCCCTTAAGGAGTATAATTATACTGCTTAAATTCTGAAATTATACCCCTTAAGGAGTATAATTATACTCCTTAAATTCTGAAATTATATCCCTTAAGGAGTATAATTATACTCCTTAAATTCTGAAATTATACCCCTTAAGGAGTATAATTATACTCCTTAAATTCTGAAATTATACCCCTTAAGGAGTATAATTATACTCCTTAAATTCTGAAATTATACCCCTTAAGGAGTATAATTATACTCCTTAAATTCTGAAATTATACCCCTTAAGGAGTATAATTATACTCCTTAAATTCTGAAATTATACCCCTTACGGAGTATAAATTATACTCCTTAAATTCTCAAATTATACCCCTTAAGGAGTATAATTATACTGCTTAAATTGTCAGATTATACCCCTTATATTGTCTTATACCACGTATTGCTTACAATCTGAATCTCTTGCCCCAACAAATCCCAACAATGGCTTCCCGATCTCCTTTGATCTAGCAGCTAACAAATGGTGGGAAATGTCCAAAGCATGCACGAAATATGCTCAGAACGTACAAGTCACCATATTACACAATATTTGGTGGTGCCTTAATTGAAACCGAAATGCAGTTGGAATAACTCAAAAAAAATGAACCGCCCCAGATAGAAACGGAATGGCTCAACTGCTATTTTCTGCTGGCTCTTCTGTCCATCGTCTCTTTCTCCACTCCATTGCCTGTGGCAATGCTTGTTTCATCTAGTACCGGAGCAACCCAAACCGGCACTCAAATTGCAAGTGTTGAAGCAGGATTATTTCCCTGCCGAAAGTGATTCAACCTTCTTTTTAAGGTTTCCCTCACACAGCATGCCCTTATTGGACAAAATCTCCAAACATCTCTTTGTAAGGCCCAGACGCGTCTCACCTGGATTCAGGTCACGTGTAAGGCATTGCCCAAGAGTCATCGACCCTTGGAAATATGAAAAATGTGCCAACATAATCTTATCGCCATCTTTTGGCGGTCCTTGCTGCGAGCAAGAACCAAATCGGTTCAAATCACCACCAAGGGCCGTGAGCATAGTCATCACTGCCGGCGTGAGAATCAAATCTTTGGGCAAAACCCTCACTGCCTCCAAAGTCAACTTGATATCCTCACAAATGGCCGAAGATTTGGTACCTACAAACAAAAGGTACTGGGTAGAAGCGCTGCCCACTAGGCATGAGATGGCATTCTTGTCCAAGTGCTCTTTCTGAAAGATGCCGGGAAAGTCATGGTCTGCCTGCATTGCTTTGAAGGAGTTGTGCAACAAGCTCGACATGCACCCAAGTTCATCGTTGCACACGGAGAGCAACTGCACAACATAGGTGCTCATCTTCCCCATGATCTTGTTGAAGTAGTCCTGTTCCTTGTCCGTGTCATTCATTTTGTTGATCATGTTCAGGTATGAGGTGATTGATGAGGCAAATTTGGCCAAGTGCGTGCCCACCTGTGCCACTAACTGCATCTTGAAGATCTGCGTCATCTTGGTTTTGGCCTTCCTAACTTCAAACTCTTCATCGACAATCTGCTTGAAAGGCTTCATTTCCTGAGCCTCATCGATCTTTTCCCGGAACATCACCATGTACTTGGATAGCCCAAGCAAAGAACCAGCCAAGCAAAGGAACGACACATGGACCTGCACCTTCCTGTCCTCCGAACACCCGTCAATTTCCACCAGGCTGCTCATCTTAGAGATGTAAGCCAAGTAGAGGTTGGCATAGTCGAGGCCACTCTTGCCCTCCTGCCATGTGGTTGTAAATGTCGATATCGATATCATATTATCATATTATTATAATAATTATTATTATTGTATGATCTTCATATTTATATGATATGAGTTGAATTAATCCATATTTTGTTGATCTGAACGCGATACATAAATATAATAATTAATAATACAATATATATAAAAATAATATATAATTACATATAATTCATATAATATTATATAATATATATATAATATATATAATATATATAATATTAATATAGACATTGTAAATTATAATTTATAACTTATAACTAAATAATATTGTTGTTGAAGATCATACCATCAAAATCTAAAAATACCAGAACGTTGTATTTAAAAACGAGCCTTAACTTTGATTTTTATACATCATATATCTCATATATCATATATCATATCACTTACTTATATATTGTATACTGTATAATATAACAATAAAATAATATATAATATATAGTCTTAGATCAATGACAATATATAGCACTAACTACCAGTTTGATGCATAGGTTTCTGTCCTTGTCGTCCATGTCCATCGTCCCAACAACTCCAGTCTGAAGCACTGCTTCGAGATTGATCTCTGTCTCCATAATCTGCACGACAAACTTGTGAAAAGTTGCAGTCGATGCCTTCATGAATTTGGTGACAGAACCTTCGATCAAATGCTTGACCGCAGTGACGCTAGTGGCCCACTTTGGCAGCACAGCCTCCAACTCACTCATCATGGCAACTCCAGCGATTGTAGAAAACAAGGAAACCAATCGCTCTTCAAGAAGGAGCCCCTCATCCACCGAGTCTGCAGCCAAAGTGATAAGTTTGGAGGCAGCCGCTTGCATCGATCGGCAAACGGCTTGCACTGATGAAAGGCTTGCTTCAAGCTTTGCCGCAAGATCCTTGCCAAGCACCTTCAAAAGGTTGAGCTTGGGAAAACACTGGTAGCCCACGATGTCACCCAGCAGCTGCAAGAAGTCAGTTGCTTTGCCCTCCACTACCTTGCCTGCCACAAGCATGCCCAATGTCTCCTCAAAGTCTGGGAATTTTTTCTCAAACTTGAAAGCGGCAAGTTCCAGCAATGCGTCATGGAGTTGCTTGATGCGCTCTTGAATCGCGGACAGCGCAGCAGAGCATTCCTTCTTTGCATCATCTGATGCTTTCTCTTCAAAGCAGACAAACTTTGCCACCATGTCTGCAAACTTTGATTGCTGTGGAATTGACACCTCCACGTCTGATCCATCAGCACGCTCTTTCATGATGGAATCACGGGTAATGGCTTTCAAAGTTCCTGCAAACTCTGCAGCACCTTGGATCTCAGACACCAAAGCTGCACCTTGTCGCAACTTTGACGTGAGCTTGGACACGGTCTCGGCAAGAAAGACGCCGGCAGGGTAGATGGTAATGGCAGTCTGGAAAGTGTTCTTCCCCTTGATGAGAATCGACTTGGCCTGCTCTGCTGCTTCCGCATCTTGAAGATTGACAGCGGAAGGGTCTGAGGTGGCCACCTGCAGGAGCGATGTCAGTCGTACCAAATCATCTTTCAGCGCACTTTTGTCACCTGCGCATATCTTGGCAACCGGTGATGTGTGGAAAACGTTCAGGAACCTCATGAGCTTGCTGAAGCCAGCAGTCACATCGTTCTTCTTCTCAATCGAATCAGACCTAAAAACGGGGAACTGGTCCAATGAAAAAAGTCAAAGTAGTAGTCATTGATATATCTATATAATTTAATAAATAAGTTTCATATATTATATTATATTTTATCATTATATTTTGAATATGTGTGATATTACATGATTTTACTCTTATTATTATATAATATATAATATAATATGAATAATATAATTATATAATTATATATTTATTTATTGATATTAATTTATAATTACATATCATTATATTATTATATTATATATTAAATTAATATAATAAGGATCAGCTAGAGCGTCTTCCCAGGCTGCCACACTTGGTTTTCCTCTCTCGGTCAATAGCCAGCCAGTGCGGTGCCTAGATTACAAGCTATACCTCTAAGTCATACTATATCAATCTATATCTCAGTCTTGAACCTTAACAGCGTATGTAAGCTGTGCTCAGTACTCATGCTATGCCCCGGTAATAATTAATAAAATAATATTTATATAATTTATAATTTATATAATGTATTATTACTATATTATTATTTAATATTACAAATTATAAATTATAAATTATAGATATACTATATTATTGATTATTCATTCATTGATTTACTATTTACTTAATATTTCTTTATATCATATTACTACCATTGTATCATATATCGAATCATATTATACAATACATCTCATATCATATCGTATCATATCATCTCATCTCATATCATATCATATCATATTATCATATATCATATAATATATTATATGATCCACCTTACCTACCCTATCTCTGTGCTTTTCTTTTTGAAAATCACAAAAGACGTGCCTTTCTTGGAACGAGCAACGGAGCACAAACGTGTCGAAGGAAGAATTGGTTGATCACATAGGCAACGCATCCAGCTTGGAACTCCTTCACAAGCGGCAAGGAAACTTCATCACCCACACTTCCCCAATCACAGACTTGATGCCCTCTGGGCGCACTTCTGCAAAGCCAGGATCAAGAAACTCGACAATTGCCCCAAACTTCTCGTCCTCAAACATAGACACCAACGTCCGTTGGCAGATAACGTTGTTGATCTGCAATGGAATGGAGATCTTCAGGTCACGGAGTACTTGTGCACGAGCACCCAGTGTTTCTGGGGCTGCTTCCTTGTCTTGAAGTGCTTCCAAGAAATCTGCCACAGCTTGAAGCATGGATCGGGCATCTTTCAAAGACTGCCAAACTGTTTCAGCTCGGCAGCCGGGACCCTGGACACGGATCATCTCCACAAAACTCTTGGTGATCTTGGTGGACTCATTGAGTCGGCTGTCCACTTTGTCCAACAAGGAATTGGTTTTGGTAAGGGAGACATTCATGACGCCTCTGGCGTCTTCAACCTGATGCTTGAGCTGATTCGACTGAAGAACCAGGGTTTCACTCTTGTCCAGTTCTCTAGTCTCAGCCGCGCTCTTCTTCCCACCACCAGCCATGCTGAAAGTAAACCTGGCTCCACCATCAGACTGGGATTCTGACTGTTGCCCTGATGCAGCACTAGCGGCTGCTTGATCTTGTGACGACTGAGCCCCACGAGCACGGGGGATAGCGGTAGATGCTGTCCTGACCTTCTTCTTCACAGGGGCGCTGTTCTCCGCATCATCGCTGGCTCCCCCAAAGCTACTGCCACCCCAGAGCATGTTCATCAATTCGTCGTCTTCATTCGATGCTTTCACCGGCATTTTCCTGACGTGTTTTGTTTGAATCATGATTGGAAAATGTGGGGTGGAAAAAAGGAAATTGAATCAAATTGACATATATCATATTATATTATATAATTGTTAATTACTTACTAATTACTACTAACTACGTTGTATAACATTATATAATACTCTGACTAACTAAGACTAGAACTACATAATATTTGGAAAAACAAGTGCAAAAAATATTTGGAACGAAGTTCAAGGAAAGTTCATCATCCTTGGCAATGGCGCTGACTCTGACCTTCTTCGATGCTGCTTCGAAAGCCTCGGCAGCATTGTCATCGTCGGAAGATCCTCCATCAGCAATTTCATGTATCTGCTTGGCGGTCTTGGCGCTGGTTGATGCAACCTCTACTGCGCCTAAGAGTGGGCAAGATCATCATTCGTTACAAGAGGAGGAAAAACATCAAATACGGGAGGAGGAAATGGAATGTGGTAAATGAAAAAAGGTAAACTGCTTTTGTTGTTTTCACACCCATATATGACCATTTATTTATTATTATATAATATATATATAATATATATATATATATATAAATATATTATATAATATATATAATATATGTTATAATATATATAATTTATAAATATATATATAATATTTATATAATTATAATATATATATTATATGTATTATATGATTCTATGATATCAGAAACACCATGTCTCATATCAAAACCCCGTCATAGAATCATGAATGATAAATTATAAATCACAACTCGTGATGAATCATGAATCATGAATCATCAATAAAGAATCATGGAATCATTGTCATCATCATCACCATCATCATCGTGATCATCATCATCATCGTCGCCATCATCATCATCATTTTCTTCTTCATCATCATCATCATCGTCATCATCATCATCATCACCATCATCATCATCATCATTGCCTTTGTCATTGCCATCGTCATCGTCACCATCACCATCATCATCACCATCATCATCATCATCATCATCAAAAATATTCGAAGCAGATCGAATTGAGTCATATCATATCATATGTTCGAAAGTTATATGATGCAATTGGGCCGTAACATAACTGGCAATAATCTAAAAACATGCTTTCATAATCTTTGATAAATAGAGTGTAACCCATGTTAATCCAGAAAGACCGAGGGTCCAATGACCCATTCTTCTAGAAGTGCTCCTTTCAACGGCTTTCCTTGATGCTGTATGGTGGTGAGTTTCTTCGGAATCGGGCGTTCATGCCTTTTGAGCAATGGAACTGGCCACAAGTACCCAAGTATATGCTTTGTGGCAAAGCTGTTCGACTGCTCTGCAACTGCCTTCGACTCACCTGCCGGCAGTGAATCAAAGCCATCACCAGAGTTAGTTATGTCAAGTTATGTCATGTCAGTGTTGGATCAAATGCATTCTAGCAATGAAAGGATACACAAAGCGAAAGATTGACAGGCCAACAGCTACAATATGATACACAAATTAATTAAAATTAGATTTACGAATTCTTGCCAGCTGTCTGCAACCAAAGTCCCAAACCTAAAATGTTGTAACTCGACCGCACCTCGACTGCGAGTGCGCTTCTTTCCATCACGAACGCTTTTGCAGTACTCTTCCAGGGCAGCGTTGTAGTCATCCTGGTTGGAACCTTCACCCAAGAATTCCACAAGCCCAGAAGTTGTGTACTCCTTGTAGACGTCATGGTTCTTGATAAAGACAAAGCACGGGCGGCAGTCTCTGCCATTCGCACATCGACGCTTCAAAAGGTCACCAGCCCCCGGGTTCGCCACCAGTGGGTTGGGAGTTGTCTCAAACGCCCTCTTGCACCACTTGCAAATGTCCTCCTTGTTCTTGCTCTTCGTCGCAGCCATGATAACGCCGGCTGCTGATGCACCAAAGGAAAGCACGAGTATCTAGACTCTCAAATCGGTGTTGGCTGCAAAATGCTCGGGAAGAAAAAAATGCGAATGGAAAATTCCCAAGTTCAACGTGCCACTTTCTAATTCTTGATGGCATCATGAGTCTAATTCTGAATGAATCATCAATGCGTCACTGCAACATCACAACAGCCAAAGGACTCAAGAGGGAAAATGAAATTTTGAAATTCCAATTGCCAATTTCACCTCTGAAAACCAACACTGCCAACACTTGAATCATCACGCTCAAAACAGTGAGAGATCGGCTGAGGCCCAAATCAAAGAAACAATTTGGGAAGCTAGAAGGAAAACACAAATACAGGAAGGATAAGAAGCAAGAATTCCAGACTTGCAAAGCCAACCTGACAGAAAACCAAACATAGAGAATTAGAATCAGAATGAGGAAAAGCAGCTCTTGAGTTTTTCTCGCTCTTTCACCTGACAGTTTGCCACTATCTGCAAATGCTTCGGCTTTGCAACTTGGCACGGGGCTGCGCAAGGCAGTTACATGGCAGCTACATAGGCTATTCTAGAGACCGCTCTGACAACACAATAATATCCTTAATAGCCCTCTTTGTTGTGTATGGATCAGGTTCATATTCATTTGCAAAAATCATACATAGAATCAGTGTAGGCTCGCGATCCCTATTTCACCCATCAGGCTATTATTCCACATCACATCTACTGTAATTAATTAATCCAATTTGGAACATGATGATTTGCAAAAGAACCCTCGGCGTGCCGATTCAGAGCTTTCATCACACAGCCAACACCAACTGGAAAAGAATGAAAGAAACAAAACCAACGCTGGGAGGCATCGAGGAGTTGGCTAGCAATACCTACAAGAACTTGAAAAGCGGTAGGTAATGTATGCTGAGCCATGTGCTGACATCTATTGAGTCAGACACCCATGCGGCCCATGCGGCCGAACCCGTATCACTTGGACTTGTACTCGTCCTCGGATTCGGTGTAGCAACCCTGAGCGTCACCACGACGAACCTTCTCCCACTTCGACTAATCGCGCGGCTTTGCGGCCACCGAGCACTGCCAGCCGCGATTCTCAAGCTCCGAGCGCCAAAACCTTGTAGGGGTGCAGGATCATATGGAGGAAGGAAAACAAGATCAGTATAATTCAATATATATAATTTAATTTAATAATAATTATAAATATAATTATAGACTAGACAACAATAAATTATAAATAACATAATTTTATTAGACTATATCACTCACCAATGTGGCTATATCAAAGTCAAATGTCAATGTCAATGTCAATGTCAAACAAGTTAGATCATACAAATGAACCTCAAAATATGACAACCCATAAAATGATATGATATGTGATATTATGAATTATAAATTGTAAATTACTTGATATGATATGATTCGATATGAAATGTATGATACATGTGGGGGAAATAAATAACATAAGCACGAGTTCATAGATGTAACCCGAATCAATATTTTATGATCTGGTGGAACATGATACGATTTGATGCCATGGGGATATGAGTAAATAATAAAAAAAATAACAAATTGAAATTTATAATAAAGATTGTTTAGATGGTATGAGTCAGTATCTGAATCTGTTTCATACTTTTCATACAAATGATGAGGGACAGATGTAGTCAAATCATCATCATAGAATCATAAATTATATTATAATTTTAATTTCATCATATAATATCATATGAATCGAAACATATATCAGAATCATATCATATCATATCAATCCCATCGAAACACAATCATTGTCATAACATCAAACCAAATCATATCAAAACAAACATAACATAGAATAACATAACATAACATAACTTAACCTTTCATTTCATTCCTGCATGCAACAAACTAAACAGAACTTAACCTCACACAACGTAACAAAACAGTAACATAACTGACTCATAACCAGCTATCCCACATACGAACCGTATGCCGCATACCATACCGTTTACCGTATACCGTATACCGTATACCTTATACATACCCGTATACCATACCGTATATAATATACCGTATACCAAACCGTGCGTATCGATACGCCGATACCGCCGATACCGTATTCCGTATTCAATCCGTACCGTAATCATCCCATACAACACACATCACATCATCCCCTTTGGATCCCAGAGACACTGCCCAAGTGCAATTAGGCGGGCAATTGAAGCTCTTGTTATACTGCTTCATGTCGTCATATTCATTGTAGATCTTTGCCAAGATGTTCTGAAAATTATCCTTCTTCACCTTGTCTTTCAAACTCAAACGGGGAGACCCTTTCATCGGGCTCATGCTGGCCGATGGCTTCTTCATACCTGGGGACATCTTGGTCTTAGGTGACTGGTTCTTCTTGGGTGTTTTCTCCTGGTTCTTGGGAGATGTCTTTGGACTCTTCGGGGAGGATGTCTTTGGACTCTTCGGGGATGATGTCTTTGGACTCTTCGGGGAGTTGACCTTCAGCACGGTTTTGCGCACAGTCTTGTTGGGTCCCTTCTTGGAAGAGGAACTGGGAGTACCAGACGTGTGAGACTTGGGGGATGAAGCCTTGCTCTTCTTGCCTTTCATTGGTGGTGTCTGTGGCGGAGAACCCACAAATGCAAAACCACGTCGAAGTCTAGGTGTAGGAGAGAGAGGCAAGGTAGAGGCTTTCGACATCGGGGTAGATGGTGACTGGGATGCCATGAGTCCAATGCCGCAACACAAGTCTATGAATCTGGCCTAACTGGGACTGCTATGCGCAAGAAAATGCTACAAGTCAACGATCAATCTCAACAATTTGTCAACAATCCCAGAAATTGCCAAATTTCAACTCCAAAAGATTTCAGGAATTGCCAAATTTGAAGCCCCAAAATTGCCAAATTTCAGGCCCAAAAATTCCCGATTTCAGGAAAAATTATACTCCTTAACTCCCGGACTTAAGGAGTATAATTTTCCGGGTGGATAAGGAGTATAATCACCTATTTTGTTGCAGAAAACGAAATTATACTCCTTATTTTCTGGGAAAATTATACTCCTTAAGTCCGGAGTTAAGGAGTATAATTTTTCCGGAAAATGTCCCGTCCGAGGCCCCCAAAATTGTCATGTTTGAGGCTCCAAAATTGTCCCGTTTGAGGCTC
The DNA here is from genome assembly GCA_947184155.2 of Cladocopium goreaui. NCBI lineage: Eukaryota > Dinophyceae > Suessiales > Symbiodiniaceae > Cladocopium > Cladocopium goreaui. Next base: position 41,340 of record CAMXCT020001184.1, on the reverse strand, counting down.
CAAAATGTACTCCCAGATATCCCGTTTGATGTTTCTATGAGTCAAAAGTCATTGATCATAGAATCATTTTTTATCATATCACGAATCATATCATATCATAAATCATCTGAAAGAACAATTTAAGTTCACCATCAAACACAAATAAATCAGGAATGGAATCATGAATCATGAATCATAAATTCCTAAACCCATAATAATTAAATTTATAAATAACTGCAAACCACTAATCATGAATTATGATGAACCATATTTCATTGATGGATCATTGACTCATTGATCATGAATCATGAATCATTGAATCATTGAATCATATTAATAAAATAATATCCATCATCAAATATCATCAATGTCAATAAGTCAATAAATAATAATAATTATTAATAATATTATTATGAATTGATAATAAATAATAAATAATAATATTATTATATCAATCATCCATCAATGATCAATGTCAATGAACAATTTATCAAGTGTATTATATTATCAATCAATTGTCAATGAATGATTTATCTCAATGATCAAAACTCATTGTCATTATTATTATCATTATCATCATCATTGAATTGCTCAGTGTATCATTGATCATTGACCGTTGATCATGAACCATAAATTACCATCACAAACCATACATCAAAAAACATGGTATCATAGAATCATAAATCATGAATCATCATCATGAGTCATGAGTCAAAAATCATGAATCATAAAACATACAATGAACTTGCAAGATGTAACTTATCCCAACCAACCAATCCAAACTGTTGATGATTTGAGCTTCCTGAAGTTGAAAACCCAGCTGCCCGAAACACAAACCCTGGCGAATGGCCCTGTGCGCTGACACGGACCTGTTCTTTTTAGACAACCACGATGTGACGATGTCTAGGTAACCTCCCCAACTTCAACTGCTGTGGGCACTAAATTGTTTTGAGATGTTGCTGTCATTTTCTGACTTTCATCCCCAGGCCCTTTTTAAATTCACGTGCTAAATTCAAATGTGAATCATGATTGTTTCTACGGCCTTCGGCCAGCCAATCCAACAAAACATCTACATTACTCGAACTGGAAATCCAGCAAATGCATTTGGAATGCTTCTTGCACTGTGCGCGAAGTGTGGTATTTCCAGTCTTATTGTCCACTAAAATGTTCACTGTGCCCAAACTCACAGTCTTAGGCCCAGATTGATACAAGACTTCGGAAATGGTCCCTGAAGAACCCAATTGTTTGACCTGTACAATGCTTCCATCAGGGTCAACCCCAAGAGTTTTCACATCAACTTTTTGGGCTTTGGGATTCGAACTGGTGTTTGAAGCATCCGTTCCCGGCGTCACACTGCTCCCAACTTCTGGCATAGCGGAGACAGCATCTGTCATAGGTGTAGCGGTTGCCGACCTTTCCGTTGAAGGGTCCTGGGCAAAAGCGGCTATAAACATAACATGAATGACATTTCATTAAACATAAGTTAATAATATAAAAACATAACATGACAATATCATCAGAATCATAATAATAATAATATTAATAATAATAATTGATCATCTCATACGATATGATATGGTCCTGGTCCATAGATATGATTCAATTTGATATGATATGAAGTGATATGATATGATTTGATTGTTATATAAAGTACATACATCATACATCAATATCATAATATAATATCATATAATCATGAAATATATATTTGTTATATTATGCAATCATCATATCATAATCATAGAATCACATCATATCATATCATATCAGATCATACAATGACTAAGACTATAGACTATAGACTATATAATTGCAAGATTGAATTGATATACAATATATGATAAATATAATTTAATAGATATGATTTGATATAATTTAATATATAACTATATTATAATATAATATAAATTGTATATTTATATATAATTTATATATGATATTATGTAGTATATGATTATATGATTATGATGTGATTTGATTGTATGATACTTAACATGTAATTGAGCTATAAGTTCTAATTATATAAATAGATTTAATTTAAAAAAATATTATATACAATATATTATAAAAGGATTAAATTATAATGTTGTTCAGTTAGTTATACATCAAGTTATATCATAACACATATCACATATCACATATCATATCAAGTCATATCATAGTCAATAATTATATAATATAATATAATTATAAATTATAAGTAAGTTATAAATGATAAATAATCACAAATTAATAATTTACTCCTATAGCTTCAAGCTGGAATCAGAATTGAAATGTCAAAATCAAAATCCATCCATGGCGTGTAATGTGAGATCTAGCGTTTCATCGGTTTGACGGTCATATCAAAATCAAAACTCTTCACACACATTCCGCTATTAATCAGAAAGTCACAGGTGTAAACAATGTTGACTGTTTAGACGCCTGACTTGAAGGAAGATCTGACCCACACTTGCAAACAACATAACCTCTCTATAAATAACAATAACAAGAATCCGACGGGCACGCACGACTGGATGAGGACGTTAATCCAGCCGCTGGAGCATCGTCAGAAGTCTCATGTAATGTTGCAACATCCTCAAAATCACACTCCGACTCACCTGAACCCACTCCCTCACCAGCAATCCATTCATGTACCTCACCGGTCATCATCTGGCATTGATCACGTGCGCTTTTCAGGGCTGCAATGTCATGCTGCGACAGAAAAGTTGAAAGGGATGGGTCATCCAATATCGGATCATTTCTTTTGTGGTCATCATTACACTCTTTTGTGGTCTCCTGTTTCTTCGCCTGTTGTGTCTTTTTTCGTTTAGGCTTGGGTTCTGAGGCCCTTGTCATCTCGAGGTAAGCTAACAAATCAAACTCTTGGGACTCTTCACCCTGTCCACCCTCACCCTGATCATCCGCTGGATCATCAGCTTCATCTTGATCACCCTCTCCACTGATGGCGGGAGACGTTTCAGGGGTTGCAATCATGGCACCAAACGACTCATTTGCCCCAATCAGCACGACCCTACTTGGCAATATATCCTTGTAATGGATAAGGTGGGCAGTAACTTGCACAGCATCCAAAGTTGAATCTATCTTGACCGGTAAATCCAAAAGAAATGCTGCAAATTGATCTGATGTAAACATGCGCAACCGACCAGCTGAAGTTGGCTGCCGTGGGAAATGGCCCGAGTCCCCAAAATCAAAGTAGGTCAATGCTTGTAAGTCAAGAACCATGCCGCATAAACCTGATTTGTTTTGCATCTCATTCTGAAGCTCAACATCCCAATTGATTGGATGTAGACAAACAAACACCTGCTGTGCTTGGTTGGTTCCGGAACGCGCTGAACATGCAGTCACGAATGCATACTGCAGATACAGAGACCCCATCGTGTCCATGACTTCAAATCGGCAAAGGATGTCGTTCATGACTGTGTTCTGGACGCCACCACACCTGGGAGGTGATATTAAATGTGATACTGATATTATATGGGAGGTGATATTGATAATTATTATATTATTATTATATTATTATTATTAATATTATTAATATTATATTATATATTATTATATTATTATTATATTATTATTATATTATATGTTATTTTTGCATCTTGTATTTTATCATATTATAAACAAAATATAAATATAATAGAATATACTATATTATATTATGTTTTGCTAATTATATTATATTATGTTTAAGTTAATAATATATTATATATTATTATATTATATAATTATATTATTATATTGTTATATAAGTTATAGTTATATATATTATATTAAATTATTATATTATATGATGATTATATAAAATTATAATTATAACATAATTATATAATAATATAACATTATATATAAATTATAATTATTATTATATTATATTTGAGTTATATTATTAGATTCTATTATGTAATTACTAATTACTAATTACTAACTAATTACATGCCATAGTATTCTATTTTTTTGTTAAGTTAGTCATAGTATTGTAAAAATTTTGTTTTTGATGTGTTGTGCTGTTCATTTAATAACGTATCATTAGATTCTTGCAAACAGAATCTATATATATTATATATAGATATGATTCTGTTCTTTCTGTAAAACGACGAAATGGTAGACTATGAATCTGAATCTGAATTGTACTGTCAATTGTTCGTAAGCCGTGCTACCTTGGTGCCCGTGTTTTACCTAGCCAGCATGCATCGGCATGACCCGTCCCCAAATCCATGTTCTATGATATGGCTGTGTCTACACCACCCTTTCTAGATATGAATAGAATGAAAATTAAACCGCCCGAAACTAAAGGCAGCCCATATCGCCCGTATAAAATTTCATCAGAAGTCAATCAAATCACACAGACCATTGACAATTGTACCTGACCATGTTACTGTGACTCATGACTCATGACTATGATTCTATGATTCATGATTCATGACGATTTAATGTCATGTTATGGCGATAAATAAATAAGGAACCGACTCCAACAAGTCAAGTCTACTAGTCTAGAATAGTTCAAACAGGGAAACCCAGCCTAGCATAGCAGCATGAAACATGAATCTTATGATATCATTGTATTATATTGTCATACTAATAATATTGCATTATTAATTTGATAAGACCAAACAATGCAATGTAAGTAACATAGCTATGACACTGAATCACCCGATCACTTCCCCTAAACCGCAAAAACCAAGGATCTCATCAACAATGAAGTTGAACAAAGCCAGTGTGTTGCAATGAAGGGCAACTCTCCTTGAACAGCTGTAGTGACGACACTGTTCACCACAGTGTCCTTCATGAAGTACCCTAGTTGGAAAAACATCGTCGTTATCTGGTCTGGCAACACGCTCAGCTTGCTGTTGGAATCTCTTTGCTGCGTCCTTTCCATGAACCCCAGCCTCCAATTGTGACCGCCACGCTTGGTCCAATGTCTTTTCCCCAAGTGGAAAATCATGCTTTGCCAAAAAATCCTGACCCATAGACTGCCTTTGCTGCTGCCTGTCAAGAATCTTCTAAAAATTCATTTCTGTGTCACCTGACAAAATTTCATTGAGTTCGTGAGCTGGAAGAATTTGCAAATGCTGGACCATTGTATTCCCATTGGCTGGAACCAAAGCAGTTGATGCTGGCTCTGGCTGAGAACCTGCAGATTGGATACCCTTCGCAGCATTCTTGGCGTCCAGTTTCTGTTTTGCTCTAGCATGGATTGCCTTACACTTTGAGTCTTCGGACATCGATTCATACAGATTTTTCTCATGTGGAGAAAGCTGTGAAAATGACTCCCTCACCTCATCCCAAATTTCCTTTGAACAGGGGTTGATCGTTTCATGCCGACCCCGCACTTCCAGAAAATGCTTTCGGTAGATCTCCAAAGCTGACAATCCTTTTGGAGTGGTTTTTTTTTGTTTGGCGAAGGACACCTTCAAACCACCACCCCTTTGATTCTGGCCAACTTTGCCTGCTGTGTCACCTAACCCATCCTTCCCATACTGAAGCGCTGCTGCTTCTTCACGCAAACGTTTGGACTCGGCATTGATGAACTTGGCAGAAATGCTCGCAAAGGATGCACCAGTCAGTGCACGATTCTGTGAATGCATTGCTTCCACGTCGGCTATAGACAGTTGCAGTGTTGATGCCATCGCGTACAAGAAGTTCTTGGAATTTCCATGTGTCAAGTCACCAGCATGCAGCCCCAACTGCTTAAAGTCTCGTGCCAGACCGGGAGGGAAGCAGCAATGGTTCTTGTGCTCCCAAAACCCCAAGAAAGTCTTGAGGGTTTCTGCATGGGAATCCTTGTCACCACACATCATCAATGCCAAATGATCGCTGTTGAAGTACACGAAATGCCGCCTGAACACCCATGCAGCCCCAAGCATTAACAGTCGACGGATGGCTCTGCATCTCTCAGGAAAAATTGCACAAAAGTCCTTGTAATTTGCAAAGTCAATGCTTGACCAGAGTAGCTCCAAGCGGCCTGTCCCAGACTGGCTCAAGAGCAAAGCACTGTAGTGTTGCAAGGCTTCACATACAACGCTACATCTTGGATCAATGAGTTTGAACAACGCAGGTCGTTCACCAAATTGAAAGCTAACCCCAAGGCATGACAACCAATAGTAAATCAGCACTCTGGTAGGTTCCATGGCCAGTGCCAATAACCTGACAATCCATTGGGAATCCACGTTGGCCAAAAAATCTTTCGAGCTTTTCAGTCTTCGCCCATTCACTGCATGAAAACTGAGACTTTCGACAAGTCTAGGATCAGCCGTGGCATCAGCTTCAGAGAATTCTTTGAATGCCATGTCGGCATAAGCAGCCTGAAACGCCTGTGGCAACCACGCGTGAACAATACTTCCGGCCAAGCAGAAATCCTCAACTTGAAAGTCGCCGGGAAAAAAGGCGAATTCATTTCACATCCAAAAACACAAACTTAGCAACATATGTTTGCAAATCAACATATGATTCAAATTAGAATCAATGATTTAAAATTGAAACCATTAGATTAAAGCAATGTACTGAATCATTTGGTATCATTGGAAGTTGAAGCCAAGAATACAGATCACCGTGTATACAGTGAAAACCCCTTTGATAGTATTGGCCTGTGCTGTTAGTAAGCCCCAATCTTTCCAATTACTTTACGCACTGAAATAGATAATATAAATAATATAAATATAATATGAATCAAATCATGTGGGAGCAGGATTTGACTTGTATTATCAAACCAAATCACGTCATATGATTTCAACAATTAACGCATTTTCAGTAGAAATGTTGTCCTTCCCCGGATAGTGCGGTTCTTCCTACTTAGCCCCAAAACAGGCACCCTACAGCAAAAAAAACATTTTCTGCTAATGGACAATTTATCTAATCTTGGGTCATTAGGATCTGATTCATGATTCATTCATTTCATAATTCATAGATATTGACCTAAGTTATTTAATCTGGACTAAACAACATAAGAAAAACAATATGACTCATGACTCATGATTCCATGATGACTCAATACTTGAACTGATTTTATCAAAATTTATCCCATCATTTTTGGAAGCTATGAGTTTGGTCCATAGAAATGCCAAGGATCCAAGCATGGATACAATGTGGTCCACTTATTCGGTGCCGGAACAGTCGGCATGGCATTGAGGAACATGTTTGTCAGAGCTTCAACGCACTTTCTCACAGCTTCGGAACGATCGAAGCAGTGTCGCTGATGATGTGGTACAGAATGATGTGAACAGCGGTGGCAAGGAGTCATCAGCTCTGTGTTGCTGTTGAACATGTCCAAAAAATCATGAACTGCACGCTCAAATGCCGCAGAACCTTCGCCAGTCTGCGACTCAACCTTTCGGTTGTGTCGAAGATACGAAACCAACTCCAAAATGGCTGGGTGGTGCGAATTTTGAGGCTCAGCTCCACTGCCCACATCCATCACACACTGATCAAATATCAAAGTGTCTTCCACCCACGAACGGAGAGCCTGCTTCAGGCGTAGCCAATTTCCTAAATTCCGTATGAAGACTGCAAGCCCATACATTCGTGATAGCAAATTGTGCCCCGCAATTGACAGCAATGATACATTCACAAACTGTGACTGGTGGTTTTGGCACTTCCCATGAACCAAGTGCGATTTGCGAGGATCAGTCTTGTTGCGCTGCAACAAATATCCCACCAGCCTGTCGTTCGCGTAAGCAGCATCACTCTCCAAGACGAGACCCCTGTGCCAGCAAAGATCTCCCAATCGATCTACCAGATCTTGCACAGCTCTGTGAAGTGGATGGTGCCGTAGAGCGTAGTAGATATTTTGCGCAGAGCCTGAAAGGAGAACAGCTGGAGGCATCACAAGTCGAATTATTGCCACAGAACCGTCCATCCAGCCAAGAATGATGCGTTGGCGGACGACCATCACCTCCCATGAGGATGCCACACGCCTCCTCTCATCCAGATCAGCATTTACGGACGTCCAAAGGGACGTCTCATCCCACTTGAGATGTCTGATAAAGAAGCATGGTGCACTGGATGAAGCAAGCCCAATAAGTTTCCCAAGCAAGACAGACTGCTGAGCTAAATACACGGAGGACACCATCAGTGACATAAATCTTGCTGTAGATCTTGACACGTCCAAAGCTAAAGATATATGTGTATCTCGCTTGAAACGGCCGTAGCATGCAGACAGAAAGTCACCCCATGGTATGTTTTTCTTGAAGCGATTGCCTGTGCGATTTTTCTCAGAAAATTTGATAATAACGCCACAAGTTGTCATTTCAGCACGCACACCGATGAGCTTCCCGTCCTTTCGAAATGAACTTTCATCTAACAGTTCCACAACCTGACTTCTAAAATGTGGATGCTGAATCAATGACTTGCAATGACGCATATGCAGCGTAAGCATCTTCTGACTACTCTTCTCCCCATGTCTGCCTCTCCCAATCTTGCCAACCATGTTCGGTAAACGAACATTCAAACCAGCATCAGAATCACGATGACAAGGGCGCTGATCAGAATCAGAAAGGTCTTCATTTGAACCAGCTGAAAATGAAGATGGACGCTCTAATTCCCCTGAGCATCTATCAACAACATCAGATGGTTGTCCTTCAGATGGACTGGTGTCAAGCAAGGCCAGCAAATCTATTTCACCGTCCATGGCTGCAACTGCAGTCCAAACCTTGTCATGACTCGAGCAAAAAAATCATTCAATATGCAATCCACGAGTTCAGAATGCCAAATGAGTCAAACGGATTTAGACTTCCATTTGCCAAGTTCTTTTTTCTCCAGGCCCTTCGTATGAAACCCATACATAATAATAATATTATATTATCCCGTGGTCTCATTTTGCATTAAACCTAAGCATTTAACTGGTCGTCCTCCCCCCCCCGGAGGAAAAGAATTGGTGATGATTAGAAATTAATGGGTGCCATTGAATGCCACACATGAACCAATCTAATCCGAACTTATGCGATCAAAGTATGATTGCCCACTATTGGAATTTCATTCTTCATTGATCCAAGAACATGTTGCCAATATCATTTGACACAATATCATAATATATTAATAATATAATATAATTACATGATTTATCACTTACTCATCCCATTCAATGTTGAAGCTTGTGACATAGATGTACACCAAAACTCCTGGAATCTGGAATAACCCCCTGTGCATAATGTTGGGAAATATAGAATGGATAGCTGATACCACTGATATCGTATCATTTAGCCACCAAAAAAACAACTCCCCAAAAATATAATATATATATATATAATATAACTGTCAAGCGTCAGTTTCTGCCCGGAATAAGACTAGAAATTGGTATAGTGTCCATCCATAATTTATAGCATGGTGCTGTAACACGTTTTTGAGGGGTCTCTCTAGAAGCACTTAAGGATTATAATAATACTCCTTATTTATACTCCTTAAGGGGTATAATTTGAGAATTTAAGGAGTATAATTATGCTGTATACCTTAAGGGGTATAATTTGAGAATTTAAGGAGTATAATTATACTTCTTAAGGGGTATAATTTGAGAATTTAAGGAGTATAATTATACTCCTTAAGGGGTATAATTTGAGAATTTAAGGAGTATAATTATACTCCTTAAGGGGTATAATTTGAGAATTTAAGGAGTATAACTATACTCCTTAAGGGGTATAATTTGAGAATTTAAGGAGTATAATTATACTCCTTAAGGGGTATAATTTGAGAATTTAAGGAGTATAATTATACTCCTTAAGGGGTATAATTTGAGAATTTAAGGAGTATAATTATACTCCTTAAGGGGTATAATTTAAGAATTTAAGGAGTATAATTATACTCCTTAAGGGGTATAATTTGAAAATTTAAGGAGTATAATATACTGAAATTATACTCCTTAAGTGCTTCTAAAGAGACCCCTCAAAAACGTGTTAGAGCACCATGCTAAATTTTACCTGTTGCCGTTGCTGACCCGGATCTTTGATGTCTTGTGTTTCTTTCAGGCTCTCGCAGAAGCCTTGAAGATCAATAGCTCCGTGCGGCTCATGATATTGGCAAGTAACCGGATTGGTCCCGAGGGAGCTCAGGCCCGGCCTGTTTCAGATGTGTTGGGGCCTTTAGCTTAGACTCAACCGACATCAAGGGGTATCAGAAGTATTCTGATGTTCTCTCTGGGGAGATGTTGCTTGCTTGACTTCAGTAAAAAAAAACCTAAAACTATTTCACACCCTTTCCAGATCAGCTTTCGATTCGTAGGTTGGTCTAGGTTGGTCAGAGGCGAGCCAAGTCTATTTATTCAAATTCATTTTACCTGTTGCCGTTGCTGACCCGGATCTTTGATGTCTTGCGTTTCTTTCAGGCTCTCGCAGAAGCCTTGAAGATCAATAGCTCCGTGCGGCTCATGATATTGGCAAGTAACCGGATTGGTCCCGAGGGAGCTCAGGCCCGGCCTGTTTCAGATGTGTTGGGGCCTTTAGCTTAGACTCAACCCACATCAAGGGGTATCAGAAGTATTCTGATGTTCTCTCTGGGGAGATGTTGCTTGCTTGACTTCAGTAAAAAAAAACCTAAAACTATTTCACACCCTTTCCAGATCAGCTTTCGATTCGTAGGTTGGTCTAGGTTGGTCAGAGGCGAGCCAAGTCTCTTTATTCAAATTGCCGTTGCTGACCCGGATCTTTGATGTCTTGCGTTTCTTTCAGGCTCTCGCAGAAGCCTTGAAGATCAATAGCTCCGTGCGGGACATGAAATTGGCAAGTAACCGGATTGAACCCGAGGGAGCTCAGGCCCGGCCTGTTTCATAAATGTTGGGGCCTTTAGCTTAGACTCAACCCACATCAAGGGGTATCAGAAGTATTCTGATGTTCTCTCTGGGTAGATGTTGCTTGCTTGACTTCAGTTTGGTTGTTGGTGATGTGTCCAGGCCTAGTCTGTTTGACATGCTTTCATTCGAAGCATTTCCAGATCAGCTTCAAGTGAGTGTCATGTCGATTCGTAGGTCTAGGTTGGTCAGAGGCGAGCCAAGTCTCTTTACTCATTTTACTTGTTGCAGTTGCTGACCCGGATCTTTGATGTCTTGTGTTTCTTTCAGGCTCTCGCGGAAGCCTTGAAGATCAATAGCTCCGTGCGGGACATGAATTTGGCATTCAATGAGATTGGTGCCGAGGGAGCTCAGGCCTGGCCTGTATCGGATGTCTGGGGCTCTTTGGCTTAGACTCAACCCACATCAAGGGGTATCACAAGTATTATGATGTTCTCTCTGGGTAGATGTTGCTTGCTTGACTTCAGTTTGGTTGTTGGTGATGTGTCCAGGCCTAGTCTGTTTGACATGCTTTCCTTCGAAGCATTTCCAGATCAGCTTCAAGTGAGTGTCATGTCGATTCGTAGGTTGGTCTAGGTTGGTCAGAGGCGAGCCAAGTCTCTTTATTCAAATTCATTTTACCTGTTGCCGTTGCTAACCCGGATCTTTGATGTCTTGTGTTTCTTTCAGGCTCTCGCGGAAGCCTTGAAGATCAATAGCTCCGTGCGGGACATGAATTTGGCATTCAATGAGATTGGTGCCGAGGGAGCTCAGGCCTGGCCTGTATCGGATGTCTGGGGCTCTCTGGGGCTCTTTGGCTTAGACTCAACCCACATCAAGGGGTATCACAAGTATTCTGATGTTCTCTCTGGGTAGATGTTGCTTGCTTGACTTCAGTTTGGTTGTTGGTGATGTGTCCAGGCCTAGTCTCTTTGACATGCTTTCATTCGAAGCATTTCCAGATCAGCTTCAAGTGAGTGTCATGTCAATTCGAAGGTTGGTCCAGGTTGCTCAGAGGTGAGCCAAGTTTTCTTACGTTTTGCAAATGCTGATCATAAATGACCATTGACGACTTGATGACAAATATGACCGAAGTGGAGTTGAGGTGTATGTTTTGTTTGGGTGCTAGTGCAAAGCACAGCAGACTCAGAACCCACAGCGTCGATTTCTTGGCTGGCTCTCCGCCGGGCTAATCTACAGAGTCTCAAGGTGTTGTCTCAGCATGCGACCAAAGCTTTTCATATAAGCTCTCAGGGGCCTAGTGTGGATTGCTCTTTCACACTTGGGAACGTGCATCTGTCACAGTGAGCTTCGACTCGACCTTGGCTTCAGCCAGGCTCTTGCAGATGCTTTGCTTCAGAGGAAGACTTCAGTCAGAGACACCTTGGCTGATGACTTGGACGACGGAGCCAAGGCCTGGGGCTCTGAGTGGCTTCATGCATCACCTGCATCACCATGCGGAGGGGCTTGAGTTTTTCCGTTGCCGCTGCTTTGATATCCAAATCATATAATATATATATAATATAATATTACTTATCTTGTTCAACTTTTCGAAACACTTGCCAAGTTTACCTCTGTGTCTTGTGGCATGCTCAACAGGAGAGTGATGATCAAGTCCCCGGCAGACGCCCTTTTGAAGCACCGGTTCGTCTTCAGGCAGGTTTCCTGTGTTGCGGCGCAAGGTGACAACGTGCTCCTTTCTGGAAGGGAACTTGATGGACTTTGTACCACTTTTCAATTCAGTTTTCCCCAAGGGGCTTCTGAAAAATCCACTGGACAACCACCTGGGGCAGTTCTGCAGCGTTTTTTCTTTGTGTCAATCGAATCGACATAAGTTGGTTCACTGTTCCCATGCAACGTTTCAGCCAGTGCGACATTTGCTGAACAGTTCCAAGTACTGTTGTCGAACCGAGATTTTCAGGATACGCATCTGTTGAACAGTTGATTCTCTGGACAATTTTTGCCGCATGTGGTTTGCACTGAGTTAGACATGGGACGACCACTCTTGTTTAGATACTTGGCAATGATTGAATTGTATCCTTTCTGGAACAGATTTCAGCCTACTTCCAAGTCGCTTTCCCTTTGGCCAGGCACTAGCTGAAGCTTTGAAGACGAACGCTTCCGTGACAAGCATCGGATTGTGGCGCAATTCCATCGGCGATGAGGGCGCACAGGCCTGTTGTGTCCCGGGATTCCAAGTGGCTGCTCATGGTGTCTTTGTCGCCAGGTTGTTGAAAGGCTTTGTAGTTTGCTCATGCTCATCTTTCGCACTTCCAGGTTTTCAAATTTAGTTGACTGTCAGTGAAGTGGGCGAAATTCTTTTTGACTTGAACTCATTCTGTGTGGTCTGATGTGGTATGCCTGGTATGCTTTCTACTGGGATATTATTGGCTGGAAATGCACCTCCGTAAACCACATTTGCCTTGAATCCAGTGGGAATTGTTCTTTGGAAACTCGGAGTCGGAAACTGAGAGTTGTGTCTCATTTGTATTTCATGAGGTCTCACGGATGTCAGCCTTGATCTACTTCCAAGTCGCTTTCCCTTTGGCCAGGCACTAGCTGAAGCTTTGAAGACGAACACTTCCGTGACAAGCATCTACTTGTCTCTCAATTCCATCGGCGATGAGGGAGTGAAGGCCTTTTGTGTCCCGGGATTCCAAGTGGCTGCTCATGGTGTCTTTGTCGCCAGCTTTTTGAAAGGCTTTGTAGTTTGCTCATGCTCATCCCTCGCATTTCCAGGTTCCAAATCTTGTTGACTGCCAGTGAAGTGGATGAATTGCTTTTCGACTTGAACTCATTCTGTGTGGTATGATGTGGTATGCTTTCTACTGGGATATTGGCATGATATTGGCTGGAAATGGATCTGAGTAAACGACATTTGCCCTGAATCCAGTGGAACTTTTCTTTGGAAACTCAGAGTCGGAAACTGAGAGTTGTGTCTCATTTGTATTTCATGAGGTCTCACAGATGTCAGCCTTGATCTACTTCCATGTCGCTTTCCCTTTTGCCAGGCACTAGCTGAAGCTTTGAAGACGAACACTTCCGTGACAAGCATCGACCTGGGTGCCAACCGCATCGGCGATGAAGGCGTGAAGGCCTTTTGTGTCCCGGGATTCCAAGTGGCTGCTCATGACACAGACATTTGCCCTGAATCCAGTGGGAATTGTTGTTTGGAAACTCAGAGTCGGAAACTGAGAGTTGTGTCTCCTTTGTATTTCATGAGGTCTCACAGATGTCAACCTTGATCTACTTCCAAGTCGCTTTCCCTTTGGCCAGGCACTGGCTGAAGCTTTGAAAAAGAACACCTCCGTGACAAGCATCAACCTGAGTAGCAATTCCATCGGCGCTGAGGGAGTGAAGGCCTTTAGTGTCCCGGGATTCCAAGTGGCTGCTCATGGTGTCTTTGTCGCAAGTTTGGTGAAAGGTTTTGTAGTCTGCTCATGCTCATCTTTCGCACTTCCAGGTTTTCAAATTTAGTTGACTGCCAGTGAAGTGGATGAATTGCTTTTCGACTTGAACTCATTCTGTGTGGTATGATGTGGTATGCCTGGTATGCTTTCTACTGGGATATTGGCATGATATTGGCTGGAAGTGCATGTCTGTGTCAAAGACATTTGCCTTGAATCCAGTGGGAATTGTTCTTTGGAAACTCAGAGTCGGAAACTGAGAGTTGTGTCTCCTTTGTATTTCATGAGGTCTCACAGATGTCAACCTTGATCTACTTCCATGTCGCTTTCCCTTCGGCCAGGCACTAGCTGAAGCTTTGAAGATGAACGTTTCCGTGACAAGCATCGACCTGAATGAAAATTCCATCGGCGATGAGGGAGTGAAGGCCTTTTGTGTCCCGGGATTCCAAGTGGTTGCACATGGTGTCTTTGTGGCCAGCTTTTTGAAAGGCTTTGTAGTCTGCTCATGCTCATCCTTCGCATTTCCAGTTTCCAATTTTTGTTGACTGCCAGTGAAGTGGATGAATTGACTTTCGACTTGAACTCATTCTGTGTGGTATGATGTGGTATGCCTGGTATGCTTTCTACTGGGATATTGGCATGATATTGGCTGGAAGTGCATGTCTGTGTCAAAGACATTTGCCTTGAATCCAGTGGGAATTGTTCTTTGGAAACTCAGAGTCGGAAACTGAGAGTTGTGTCTCATTTGTATTTCATGACGTCTCACAGATGTCAACCTTGATCTACTTCCAAGTCGCTTTCCCTTTGGCCAGGCACTAGCTGAAGCTTTGAAGACGAACGTTTCCGTGACACGCATCAAATTGTGGGGCAATTCCATCGGCGATGAGGGAGTGAAGGCCTTTTGTGTCCAGGGATTCCAAGTGGCTGCTCATGGTGTCTTTGTCGCCAGTTTGTTGAAAGGCTTTGTAGTTTGCTCATGCTCATCCTTCGCATTTCCACTTTCCAAATCTGGTTGACTGTCAATGAAGTGGGTGAATTTCATTTTGACTTGAACTCATTCTGTGTGGTATGACGTGGTATGCCTGGTATGCTTTCTACTGGGATATTGGCATGATATTGGCTGGAAGTGCATCTCTGTGTCAAAGACATTTGCCCTGAATCCAGTGGGATTTGTTCTTTGGAAACTCAGAGTTGGAAACTGAGAGTTGTGTCTCATTTGTATTTCATGAGGTCTCGCAGATGTCAGATTTGATCTACTTCCATGTCGCTTTCCCTCGGCCAGGCGCTGGCTGAATTTTTGAAGACGAACACTTCCGTGACAAGCATCAGCCTTGCTCACAATCCCATCGGCGATGAGGGAGTGAAGGCCTTTTGTGTCCCGGGATTCCAAGTGGCTGCTCATGGTGTCTTTGTCGCCAGGTTGTTGAAAGGCTTTGTAGTCTGCTCATGCTCATCCTTCGCATGTCCAGGTTTCGAATCTGGTTGACTGTCAGTGAAGTGGGTGAATTTCTTTTTGACTTGAACTCATTCTGTGTGGTATGACGTGGTATGCTTTCTACTGGGGTATTGGCATGATATTGGCGGAGAATGCACCTCCGTAAACGACATTTGCCCTGAATCCTAGATCCAGTGGCATTTGTTCTTTGGAAACTCAGAGTCGGAAACTGAGAGTTGTGTCTCATTTGTATTTCATGACGTCTCACAGATGTCAACCTTGATCTACTTCCAAGTCGCTTTCCCTTTGGCCAGGCACTAGCTGAAGCTTTGAAGACGAACACTTCCGTGACACGCATTTACTTGGCTCGCAATTCCATCGGCGATGAAGGAGTGAAGGCCTTTAGTGTCCCGGGATTCCAAGTGGCTGCTCATGGTGTCTTTGTCGCCAGTTTGGTGAAAGGTTTTGTAGTCTGCTCATGCTCATCCTTCGCATTTCCAGTTTCCAATTTTTGTTGACTGCCAGTGAAGTGGATGAATTGACTTTCGACTTGAACTCATTCTGTGTGGTATGATGTGGTATGCCTGGTATGCTTTCTACTGGGATATTGGCATGATATTGGCTGGAAGTGCATCTCTGTGTCAAAGACATTTGCCCTGAATCCAGTGGGATTTGTTCTTTGGAAACTCAGAGTCGGAAACTGAGAGTTGTGTCTCATTTGTATTTCATGACGTCTCACAGATGTCAACCTTGATCTACTTCCATGTTGCTTTCCCTTCGGCCAGGCACTAGCTGAAGCTTTGAAGACGAACACTTCCGTGACAAGCATCGATTTGTCGGACAATTCCATCGGCGATGAGGGAGTGAAGGCCTTTTGTGTCCCGGGATTCCAAGTGGCTGCTCATGGTGCCTTTGCTTATTCTTGGTGTTGAGGTTCAGATTCTGTTGACCCAGACTGAAGGGTGCTGAGGGTGCTGAGGGCTAGCGCTGTGGGGGACGTCATAGTGCCATCCAGCATTGCGCACAGCCAGGCCTTGAAGCAAGTGATCGAGGAAAAGAAGAAGATGGGTTTCAAGCTCGACATGACATTATAGAGATCTCAGCTGAGCAGAGCTTGTTCAAAAGTCAACTCCTGCGGCGGACAGTCTGCTTGCTCCTGAGCGTGCGAGACCTACATGTTTAATATTGTTTAATCATGTTCATCTTCGATTGATCTAGAGCTGCGACTTGTGAGATGCCCCAATGCACGTTGATTTTTTTTGATCCAAAGATAGATAGATTGGGAATTTCGACCTGGAATGGCGATCGCAACGATTTTTGTGGCACCAAAAATCCGCAAAAAAACATTCCCAATCTGCAAGTTTTATTCGTCTGAGACGATAAATTCCGGCAAGAAAGGTCAGGTACCAGGATTTTAATCTTAAAAAGGCCAGGACCCCAGAAATTAATCGCGATATTCTCCCAGGACAGGACTCTCCGGAGTGCACCAGTGTGGCCTAGTTGGTGATTTATAATTTATAATGGCACCCAAATGGTTCGAATCGGGAGGTTTTTTATTCTGGATGCCACAAGTGGGAAAAAAGAAGTATTGACACGCATAAGTGGGGCCAAAGAACAGAAAACACACGAAGGGTTTTGAACTGCGTGATTTCAAAATCTTACACCAGTACAGTAATTATATAGTATATAGTGGGGTTGTTGAGGATTAATTTAAAAAGTCTTGAACAAAAACCCTGCTAGAACTATATGGGGGTTTCCTAAAATAGGGTACCCCCAGTTGTCATCCATTTATAGATGGGATTTTCCATGAAATAAACCATCCAGCTATTGGCAGCTATTGGGCTCCATTTATGGAAACCTCCATAGCAATGGACTGCTTTGTTACCTTCAGGATCATCAGGACAGACATTCCGAAGTCGACACAGACATGACAGCCACTGACTGCGTTTGGTTTTGCAATAGTTTTTTTTTTTAAAAAAAATTCTATGTTGATTGCACAAAAATAGCAGACATTTTTGAATACGACCTGCAAGGCTGCAAGACAGATCTTCCAAGATCAGACGTGTCCCCTTTGAAACATCGACATCTTTCCATTTCTTGGGATCTGATGGACGGGACATTCCCGCAAGCGCAGCGGCACAACAGCAGAAACCACAGTACTTCCCGCCACCTTTCCCTGGCATGGCTGATATGGATGAGAATCTTGGAGATGTGGTGAGATGTTGTCGCTATATCCAGCACAGATGCAACACGACTTTGAGTCACTGTACTTTCTGGATGGTATCATCTACAGATATCTAATTAATGATGGATGTCCCAGCAACAACTGTTGGGCTACTCGCGAGATGAGTATCTAAGCTTGTACTCCTGAGTTGGTAGTGACCATAGTTTCTACTCAATCACTTTTTGGAGTTACCATGGTCACCCAGCATTGCGGGCCTCATTTCTGGACTTGCCACCTTCTAAACGAGTGACAGGATTTAGATGCCCCAAATATCCAGTGTCTCAAGAGTTGTTAGGTGTTTTTTTTGCACTTCAAGTTTCAAGGGAAGCCAACCTGGAAGATTGACTATCGACGATGTTCCATGAGTCAACGTGGCCATGTCAGAAAACTAACCACCGCTCAACCAAAAGCGACCTAGGATATGGTCGGAGATGCAGCGGGAGCAGAAAACCAAGAGCCTTGCAAAGAGCAAGGCATTGATTTGATGAGGATTTAGCCAAAAATGGCGGTATAATGGAATAGAGGACATACCGGTATAATTGTATAATACATATATCATATATTGTATTATATATATAACCATCAATATGATGATTTGGGGTGAACATCCTTAATTCCCAGCTGTTTTGGTGAGAACAGGAGGGTTTTGACGGGTTTTGACCCATAACCGGTGGTTTTGCCTCCATTTAACTTGTTTTCACCCCATGGAACCGCTATAGCACTGCTCAGGATGAATCGTGTCACTGTGGCGTATCCAACAAGAATCTAAGGCAACAAAGGATTGTGGGGTTGCCCTTGGAAATATATGGTGAATTCACCACATCAATCACCAAGAAGCCAGTGAAAAGATTGGATAGCAAGGAAGCGATGGTTGAAAGCCCAGGATGCGCCATTCGGGTCGTTCATGGTGAGAATTTGTTCTTGTGTTTCTGGATCTTCTGGGAGCGGACAATACCTTTATACAACTGAATACAGCGTAATTACAAAATTATCATCCCTTCAACCAATATATATATATATAAATGTATCTACATGTATATAAATGTATTTGAATATTTCTGTTAGCAAACGTATATTTTATATATAGTTTCCCGCATGCCATCCAAAATCAATTACCCCAATGTGAATAACGTGATGGCTTAAAACATGTAAATGTATGTATATCTACATAAATATATAGATAGGTCTGGTGGATGACTTTTTGATGACCATCACAATGATCCCCCTAGAGCGTGGTGCGCCAGAGGCATGCGAAAACCCAAACCCGGCTGTTGCTGAGCGCGCCGTTTGCTGTTTGATCGCCACAGCCGGCGACCGTTGCTCGTCGCTGAGAAAAAAGGGTTGCACCGGTTGCAGTGGATGCGGACCTTGCGTTTCATGTCATTTTTTTCCAAGCGATTCCGTGCTTTGGGATGCCCAAATTGGGCAGCACTTTTGATGGGATACTTTGAGAGTCCTTATAGTTGGGAAATCAAACTCGGCTGATGCCACGGGCCGGCCCAACAAGTTCTGAGGACCTCACTAGAGTGAAACCTTCCGAAGGCCTCCCAAACGTATCTTGTGGATCAACAAACATCGTACATCGTGCTGTCCGTTTGAGGATAGTTTTGGGTTTGAGGACTTTGGCAAGAAGTCGCAGAAATGATACGGATTCATTTGTTCAGTATTTGTGGGACCCGAACAAACGACTCTCAGTTGGGCCTTCTTTGCGACTTGTTGCAGTTTGCAGCTCCAAAAATTGCAAAGAAAATGGAAGGTCATTCCGAAATTGGAAGGTCGTTATAGGTCATTGCAAAATTGGCAAAAATTCTCCCAATTTGAGTGTGATTCATTTGGTCCATTGCCGGATACCAGTGCTAAACCTTGGATCAAAGGAGGTGCAACGATCGTCAGACACTGGAAAGACGTCCAACAAAGATTTCCAAACTCGCCGTAGCATGCCGTAGCAAAGGGTTTCTCACTTGTGTCACAAGTTTTTCTCTGTCGTTTTCTTTGAACGCGATTCCGAGCTCACCCTGTTTGGCTTTGGAACAGCGCAAAGCCAGAGCGCGGAGCCGCAGGAAGTGCATAGGGCAAGTTGTCCCGCAGATTGCTGACAGTCCTCTCAGCAGTACATATTCTTGCTGAGGCTCATATTGGTTCCACATGATTCCAAATTGTAGATTCCATTGCAATCTCAGGTCCAATGATGCACTTTCATGCAATTTTCAGTCTTTCCCCGGGGGTTTTCCAGTGTTTCCATTGGTTTCATGTTGCATCCGTTTCCCAAACAGTTCAGGTTTAGTCTCTGCGTTTCGAGGCGTTTCACCGCCGAGTCGACCTCCTTAAAGGACGGGCAATCCGATCCCAGCTGCCTTAGCTTGTCAGGCCTAGATCACCACACTCGACATCTCGACATATTTTCAATTTGAGAAATCTTGAGACATCGACATTTCTCCCGTTCTTTTTTGATTTTTTTGGCCACCAGTTGCAGTATAGGTCGGGACAAACACATGACGTCAGACCTACATTGAAACATTCAGGCGACCGGCACCTCGAGAGATCCAGCAAATCCCATCATCCGTAGCCGCCATAGCCAAAGAGGGCGACTATCTCCACGCATGTCCCCTACGAATGATCAATCAATCGGGGTCCCAGGGAGTTTGTACAAATGTCATATGATTTTCCCGTAGATGATAAGGTCATGAACACTTCCTGTCTTCGGTTGTGGAGTTGTCGACTCCCAGGACATCAAAGTCATGGGCTCTGGCGGCTCGTCTCAGGCCCTCCACGGGAGCATTTTTTCAATGCCGCAATGCCTCGTCTCCCACTTACTCCACGTGGTTTTGGTGGTAGCTTGTCCCCGTGCTGCATATTTGTGTGGGTGTAGTCGCACTGGGGCCGTACATAAATTTGACCTGCATGGCGAGGCAGCCAAACGTGCTGTGTCAGCAAATATTGCTGAGGTGCATGGTATCTTGTGGGCTGGCAGAGTGACGGGGCATTTGTTTGTTCATTTAGATTCAGATCCAGCAACTGCTGTTTCAAGAGGTTCAAATGGTTTAAACATGTTTAAACCATGGCCACAGAAAGCTGTTCGGCTAAAAGACTAAAGTAGGTTTTGGACATGTTTAACCTCTTCATTCGTCTTCATTCATTAACGGATGGGCTGTTTCATGCTGTTTCATGTCAAACTTCCATGCTTGGAGTTCAGCTCGAGGTTTGGACATGGCGAGACTGCTCATGGCGTGATGTGGACAGTTTCTTTAAAGCGATGAGGTTGTCATTCTGCACGTTTCCGCAGGCGGACCAAACAGAAGGACGTCGCGGTCTTAGACCTTCAAAATCACCCTCGGAAGTTTGTTATAGTCCTTGAAGAATTTTTGTGGCTGGAAGGTTTGTTGCATATGGCAAGATCGGTTTGGCGTTTTTGTTCCGTGCTTTGATTGCCTTGCTATAGTTGACTCAAAACATGTGCACCCGCCCCAAACCGCACCCTTCAGCGCAGGGGGTTGTAGTATCCCCATTGTATCACCAATGGAGTGAAGGATGCAATGTTATGGTCCGATTCCCGCGGCTGGTTTCCCATTCACATAAATGAGTTTATAGAAAGCATCTATCTTGGATTCAGAAGAATTTTGATTTCTGCCAAACTACGACCGAATCAAGTCGTGCTGCGCTCATGTTTGCAAACTGAAAGTGTCTTCATCCGGCCTCAGCTTCTGCATTTTCTGAGGGAGTGGTGGCACTATGCCGACCGCCCAGGAGCTTGGTGTCATGGGTCGTTGACACAGAAAACGTGTTGACATTGCTAGACATGATCCTGAAACCGTATGGTTGACAGGAGCACACCAGCCCGGAAGTTGGGAGGCTTAGGAAATTAAACGTGAGGGGCTGGAAGCGTGTTGCATGGTGCTAGCACTTTTGATAAGGTCTTCACTAGCTTGCTTGGCTTCGAGGTTCTCACATTGCACGCAGCAAGGTTGTTGGTTTGGAGGGTTTTTGCCACCAGAAGAACTCAAATTCCTCACAAGATTTGGGAACAGATAACCATATTCCAAGCTCACCTTTCGTGGTTTCCGCTATTTCTGTACGGGCGGTCAGTGGTTGCAAACGCATCTTCCTAAGAAACCCTCTGATGTTGAGCCTGCCATCTCTCGTATTCCTACCCTCCCTGTGTGTCTTTTCAGGGCTGACCCTCGAGATGGACCCTCAGTGGGGGGACTTCACCGAGGTCCACAGCAAGCTGTACGACGAAATCATGAGTTCCATCGACCTGGTCTTCGCGCACTTCAGCGATGGAGTTCGAGGACTTCCTGCGGAACGCCTCGGGCAGGCCATGCGGATCCTGGGGATGAACCCCACGGAGGATCAGGATCTTTGGCCGCAGATAGGGCTTTTGGGTAGGATCTTTGATGAGGAAATCGCACCTCCCTGTGACAGTTTGGTCATGTTTGGTCTGTTGTTGAACTGTCCCTTTGCGTTTTGAGCTTCCGCAAGGTCTACAAGCACTTGGCAGATCTTGGTCGCCCAAAGTACATCGACCAAGCGACGTTTCACCGTTTCATCCAGGACAGTCGGACAGTAGGTTCGGGAATGGTCCAATTCTTGATTCTTCGTGAAGTTTCATGTTTCATGATGTTTCATTCGTGTGAGTTGAACATTGTGCCTTGAGAATGCTTGATGTTCCTGTTGTTTCACCGATTCTCTTTCAGCTTTGCGTAGCTTTGCAAGCAGCACGGCACAGGACGAATTGACAAAGTATCTCGAACAGGTTCAGGCCAGTCAAATGACGACAGCCAAAATGATTGCCTTTGCACCTGGCCAAACTGTAATGACTCCCTGAGATCTAAAGCTGCCAAATTTTCGCGGATTTCAGAGACTACTGGTATGTGCTGCTGGTGAGATGCGCAGGCTGTGGTTGACTATTTGAAGCAATATGATACGGACAGCAAGGGCGCCTTGTCCACTGAAGAAGTTCAAGCAGCGATCAGAGGCGCGGTGAGATCAGAAGTGTCAGGAAAGGATTTCCAGGGGATGTATTCCAGGATGTATCGAATGATGGAATTTTGAGAGAGCGAATGAATGATGTTAGGTTGATTGATGCCCGGGTGCTTTGGGATTTTATACATGGTTGACATATATTTGACATATTTTGACACATATAATTGTTTTATGGAGTCTTTCAGTACAGTGGGTTGAAATCGGACATGTTGCGTCCAGGAAGTGAGCTGAGCCAGAAGAAGCTCCAGGCTTGTTGGGGAATCAGAACTTGCAACTGCAGCAACGAGGGTCTGCAACTGGAACGCCAAAGCAACAACCGAAATCACTTTTCACTTGTTCAGTGACACACTTGTTTTTGGTAGTCCGGTGTTTTTCAGTTTCCTTTATTCAGAAACTGAAGAGAAGTCGGCCTTGCGTTCACCACGATTTCTTCTCACCAGCGACTCGCAGAGTCCTAGACAGCTTGGGATTCCGCCGGGTCGCGAGGCAAGTGTCGCAACGATGCCAAGCAACAGCCACCCGGATGCAAGCTACAAGCTGACGGTTAGCCAAAGTGTTTGATGGAACCAGTATCCACATCCCTTCACCACATCTTCCCAAGTTGCCAAGTCAGTGCACAATTCCGATCTGGTCGATTGGGTATCACCAAAAAGATGGATGGTGAATGTTTAAAATGATTCAAACTCATCGCTTTTCTGGGGCTTTGAATTGAGCCTTACCCATTTTCCAAGAGAAGGACCCCAGTTCGTTTTGACGGAGGTAAAGGTCAGCTGGATATTGTGGAGCTGGCAACGTGTTTTCTGGAGCTGGGTGATGAGGCGGCTCTCGGTACATTACCCTTGTCATCCCTTGTCTACATCACACGACCAGAAATCGGTTTCTTTGTTTTTTTTGGTCGACTGAGAGCATATCTTGGGGCTCATGTGGCTGGTCTTGTCATCCCTTGAGCCGCAGGAAATGCTTGAGCCATCGGAGGCAGCCATGGCAGCCATTGGGGGAATCGCCGGTGGGAATTGACCTACGATATCCTACGATGGTTTGCTATCCAAAACTATACGTATTTTGTGACAAAATCAAAACATAGTGCTTCATTTCCTTCATTTCTTTCTTGCATTGAGTTTAGATTCAGGAGGACAGCCTGATGTACACCGGGAACGCCAAAGCAACAAACAGAATTCATTTTCTCCACTTGTATAGCGAAATATGTGTCTTTGGTTTTTCGCAGTAGTTCACTGTTTTTCAATTTTCTTCTCATGAATCAAGGTTAACGAGGTGTTAGCACGTGTATTTCTTCAGACAGAATAGACATTGGGAAAATATACCAGTAGTACCGCACAAGGCGGTGGCGGAAGTTTCAAAAATAGGAAACCTATAGGAGAGGTTGGTTGTTGTGAATCAGGGATGGCAGAGCGAAGCCACTGATGGATCGAAAGGTGATTGATCGCTCTCACTCTTTCTCTCTCTTTCTCTGACTACCTACCTACTATCTATCTATCTTTCTATGTATCTATCTATCTATCGATCTATCTCTCTCTCTCT
>CAMXCT020001184.1:0-16923 GCA_947184155.2 Cladocopium goreaui | reverse complement strand
ACATTTTGACTTGGAAATGTGCTTCGCGCACAACGGCGTGCACTTTTTCGACATCTCAACTTCCAAAAGTGGTCCGGAGCTGAGGTGTTTTGTACATTTTGACTTGGAAATGTGCTTCGCGCCACAACGGCGTGCACTTTTTTGACATCTCAACTTCCAAAAGTGGTCCGAGAAAGGTGTGCTTTGTACATTTTCACTTGGAAATGTGCTTCGCGCCACAACGGCGTGCAATTTTTCATCTCTCCTCTGGCCAGCTGGCTCCGCACCCGCCGCTTTAGCGAGCCTACTCTTCGACCCTCCGGAGCCACAAATCACTAGAAAAACGCAGTGAATCGCGACTTTCCTACCTTTTCGCGCATCTCCATCTTCTTTCTTCTTACTCTTTCTCTTCTACTCTTCTCTCTTCTGATTTTTCTCTTCTCTCTGCCTCTGCCCTGCTCTGCTTTTTATCTGTCCATATTGTCGGAAGTTTGACTTCTAAACTTCCTTCGATCATGATGTTTCAGGTCAAAGATGGCAGAACTGTTCTCATGCGGGCGCTCTTAACCCACGTGATTCAACCTTCAACCTTACAACCAGACTTCAATTCGAATAAACGCACCAGACTATCTTAAGCAAGACTTTGTAAGCGCCACTTCTGGTTGTGCTGGCCCACAAAACCATGTAGCAGTGGACCTGGTGTGGTTTGGAAATGGAAACATGTAGCAGTGGAGCAGCTTGCTTATTTTTTCTCAGCACGTAGTTTCAAGGCCTGACAAGTCAGTTGCAAGGCAGAGAAAGAGAGAGCATGTGCGAGTGAAGCAGATAGCAAAGCAGTCGAAATTCAGGCATGAATGACCAGGGGCTAGAGCTTTGTTGCTTTAGACTTCTGCGCGTTTCATTCAAGATAACATTGAGTTCAGTTTGAATCTCAAAATTGCAGTCACTTGCGGCCATGTCAGACACTTTACCATATATAGACAGACGCTTCTTTCACTATCAGAGCACGCACATTTGGTATATGTCCACATGCTGAGTTTATGAGGCTTTTCTCCGTTCACTGGACCAAAACAAGAGTGGATGTGACTGCGCTGCAAGGTGGTCAAGGATGCCGTATCAGCTGATGCCGAGGCACATGCGGGAGCTGGAGGATTTGAAACTTTTTGGGTGCTTTCAGCTTGTAGCCGTTGGCTGGTCATGCAACCAATTGTTTTTGGCAGTTTGGCCAAAAGTTGATAATTGAATTCGGTGCAGTTGGGCGGTCTTTCAAAAAGGGGTTCCTTCTTTTGGTCCGGCTAGGAGACTCAAACTATTTCCGCTCATTGCTTCATTTGACCTGACACAAAATGAATTTTGCATAATTTTGCGGTTTAGACTTCCAGCCAGAGTGCGCAGCGTGCACCTCTTAGGCTCGATGGGTGGGTTGAAAGTTTGTCCTTCATTCCCCGTGAAATTGTCTGGGGTGTATTTTCCTGCTTTTCCCCGAGGCAGGCACAACTGATGCTGAACAATGTCAGGATCTCAGAGTCTTGAATCGACTTTGGAAGCTTGTCATACAATCCTCACACATCTTGTCACCTTGACGCGGCATGCTTCAATTCGCATATAATCCTTCGCCGCCGCAAGCAGATCGTCGGATCATCGCAACATTTTTGGGTAATGGAAATCATGTCACACTGTGGTATTTGTGAAGTATTTAAGAGGGCCTGGACCTGGTGGCCACTGGTGGTAGGGTATGCCTCCCGTCGGGTATGCAGGAGCGGATCCCAATTATGATGTCATTTGCGAACTCAATGGTTTTCTACCTGCAGTTTCTGAGGCAGAGAGACCCGAGCTGCTGAGGATAGCGTGCTTTCTGAAGTGGAATGGAGTGTTTGTTGACAGGGCTATAAAAGAGTTCCCATGAAGTTTGCACGCGAATGTCGAACATGATTGTTCCCATACAATGCCTAAGCCTATTGTCATAGATTCAAGTTTGGAAGGTCTTTGACATACACACACACACAACATATGGCATAAGACATTTCGAAACTGGACATGATTCATTGTTGGTGGCAGAGGAGAGCGCCAGTGGCCCAGCAGTTTGGAGGCTCAGGAGTGGGACTATACTGAGTACTACTGGGTGTCGAAATGTAGTTCCCGCTGGTCTCGACTGATACCTGAGATACAGAATACCCAGCTGGATGGGGACCCGGCTTTCCGGTACAAGCGGGAGCAAATCTGTTCATGCTCAGAGGCTTTCTTTATGAAAAGATTCAGATCCGTCGGTTCTGATAGATGTTCAATGCTTCTTACTGATTTCAAGGCAGGTGCAAAGTCTTGCGGCAACACTGCAATATTCCGGGAGAAGCGATGCGTTCAATCACTTTAATTGGACTTTGAAGAAGGAAGGAATTTGATACACCTGCAAGACCTTCAATCTACACATTGCTAAAGTGGACAACTCTGATGGTTGCTGAGATTTGTGCTGCAGTTTTTGCAGTATTATATAAATCATGTGAACGAAGTCTCTTCCCCGAGACCCCGCCCTGTTTGACCTGAAGACATGAGACATGTCAGTGTCTTCAATCAAAGTGTTTTGAATTGCACATGTTCTCCACCAAGAAATGACCCAGATGCGCCTCTGGGATCGATTTGCCAAGGCCTACAGCACGATGTTCAGCGATGTCATCGCTTCCACGAACGCTGTCTTCAGATACTTCTCCCAGCCTTCTGGAGTTCCCGCGGAACGACTTGGACATGCCATGGCTATTCTTGGGATGAACCCCACGGAAGATGAGGTTCTTTGACGGCAATGCTGTTGTGTAATAGCCTTGAGACTATTGCTTCCCTCTCGTGCCAATGTCTGTTCATAAACGGTTGAAGTGTTTCTATCTCCCTGCTGCAATGAGGTCAAAAAGCATTTGGCAGATCTCGGTGGTCCAAAATACATTGACCAAAAGATGTTTCACCGTTTCATAGAGGACTGAGATGAACCGGGGTGCTTGATGAAGTTTTATGTGTGTGAGAAGTCTGAAGTGTGCTTCATGTGGCTCTTGCAAATGTTTCAGAAATGAAGCAACTCTTTTTGGGTGTCTTAAAGACTCAAAGGACTCAAAGATCCAAAAAACCAGGGCAAGTTGTTGAAAGGCTTGGTGAAATCCCAGGCAATCTCCACTGGTGGATATGCACAGGGGTCAGATCCTTGGTTTTTCAGCCCGCAAGCTGCATCAAGCTGCCATGCAGGAGGAATTGGGAAAGCTGATTCCGAAAGTTCAGGCCAACCTGACGACCCATGAGGGATGCACCAAGCTTGCTGTCATTTATTAAGATTTGACATGGTTCAACTCACTCCTTGTCACCATGTGCTGCAAATTTGAGATGGTCTCTGCAATTTGCACGTTGCGCAGGAATTGCTGGACTATCTAAAGCAGTTCGACACGGACGGTAAAGGCGCATTGTCAGAGGAAGAGCTGCAAGAAGTGATGAGAGGCAGGATCGGGCTTGGAACAGCCGAAAAGGTGGCGAGGGGATCAACGGATGCCTGGCTGCCTGATGAAGTCTGTTTGCACATCGAAGCCACGTCCTGTCAGTCAGGGCAACAGGTCATTCAGGTGGAGCCAGCATGCAGAGACTCCCAAACCATACCAAACAAGAGTAGAAACAAGAAGAAACACATAGAAACATATAGACATATCATATTCGTGATGTTTTTGACCCAAGCTAAACCTCTGCAGAAATTCGAAAACATCCACTGTAATAATCTGTAATACGGGTCTAATTACTTCTTGGTGTGTCTATGCTAGGACCCGCAGGTTGACATTTTAAGACGTTGGCGTCGCAGGAAGTGAGCTGAGCCAGGACAAAGTCCAGGCCAGGTGGGAGCTGCACGATGGAATTTGGAGGTTGTCATTCTTTAAAGTTTGGCACAAGGCTGCAAAGCCAATCCTGGTCATTCCATACATAACTGGTTTACGCATGCTTAGACTTTAGACACTGCTTTACCACCTGTCTTTCAATAGACCATACCATATCCTTTCCAGAAAAGAACCAACTGTGACATCCTGTGAACGTTCCGTGTATTCAGCTGAGCCTTGAACGATTGGATGGTTGCCGGGCCATGTCCAAACGGGTCAAGGCCAGTCTTCGGAAGCTGCCGAGGAACAGCGCCCTGCACGCAAGTAGACCCGCCAACCCATAGATGCCACAGATGCAGGTGCTTTTTTTTGGTGTTTTCCGCTTGCAGCGGTCTTCGGAGGGTACATAGTAAACTGAGTAAACTGAGTAAACCATAGAGCGATTTCCAGACACATGTCAAGATATGTCAAGGAGACCAGGTGTTTTGCTCAGCGTAGCTGAGGTGAAGGTCACCTGGACATCGTGAAACTGTCCAAGTACTTCTTGGAGCTTGGCGACTCTCAGGCCCCGCAATGCTCCGCAGCTCCTCTGATGCTGCAACTGAGTCATGGACCATAAGCTTGACAATCTGCCACAGTTGCCGAGGTTTGACAACCGTAACCAGAGTTGAACATGTGGAAGAGAGAGAGAGATGTTCTTGATTTCTTGTTCGTTTTTCTTTGTGGAAGAGAGCTGAGAGGCTGAGAGTATCAATGCTTCTTTGATGTGGAACCTTGTCAGCGTTGGCGGCCTCGTCAGGTTGAAGCTGACGACTCGATTCCCGGTACAGCGAAAACTAGGCGGGCAGCAGTTGATGCTCAGGGCTCCCAGTTGTGGTACAGGTGCCTTACAGGTGCTGAAAAGGATTGAAAAGGCAAAAATGGCCGATGCTCGCTCAACTATTTTCTCGCTTTTTGCCAGTTCTGTTTCAGGACATGTCGCATGTGGTTCAAACAAACACAACCCAAAATCGACTGAGCAGGGAACCATTTCCCATCTTAGCATGGTGCACTCCGACAGATGAATCAACCTTGCCCTGTGTCCAATGTCGATCTAGAGAGGCAAAGGCGAACAACCCATCCACACAGTCGTGACCAGGCAGGATGTCGCCTCCCAGGTGCGAGAAGCGCGGGAGCTCAGCAGCGATGCTTCGAGCTTCCATGAGCTTCCCTAGTTTTTGACCGAGGGAGATATCACAAGGGAATCCATTGCACTTGTGGCCACCAGTTCATCTACATGCGCCTAGGACATCCTAGGACTAAATGATGTAGGTCTGGTCGTAGTATTTGTACGTATTTGTATCATATTATTCATTCAATTATTCCCACATTTATTGGTCTTGGAACCGTCTAATATCGGCATATTGGATGGGGATTGGTTGTCTCACAAATTCATTGATTGACGAAGGCCATTGCCAAAGCGGCCGACGCAGAAGCCTGGTTCCGAGCAGTACCACGTGGAGAAAATGTCATGAAGTTGGCACATGACCGGGGAAGAATTCTGTCCATGTAAGACCAGCTTTAACAGATCTCAACAGTACACCCTATGCACTTGCTCAATCATTCCAGCACGATGTCAAGATGAGTATATGAGCAATTGTTTCTTTATCTTTTCTCTTTGAAGGATTCCCTCGTGTGGAGCCATTGAATTTGCCCCAAGGCTCGATACGGCTTGAAAGATCCACAGGCTTTCGCCCAATTCCTACAAGATTCGGATGTTCGGTTGGTACGAGCCAAGTTTGACCCCCAGTCGTTGTGGCTATGTGCTCTACAGTAAAGCAGTGCTGTGCAGTGCTGTGCAGTGCTGTACAGATTTGCATGTGGAAGTGCTCGATCACTGAATCCTTAGATTGCAGCCAAAGCAGGACCAATGGTTATATAATTAATGTTATATAATTATACACGCAAAGAATTATGCTTTGTCTTCCTGGTCTTCTTGTAAGTGAATATTCAAGCCAAAAAGGACAGAGCCAGTGATATTTCAAATGAAGATGGCAAGTCGTTCAGATAGCTGAACAATTCAGCACGCGAGCCACAAATGCCAGCTTCAACCCTAGAGGATCCTAGAGGCCAGAAACTCATGACAAAAGATGTTTCCGTTCATGTCTGACATGAGACATGATGCACCAATGCACCCTTGCAGAAATCTGCGCTGAGGTACCTTTCTGATTTGGTTCTCTCCAAACGGCCGTTACCGAGACGGCAAGAAGCAGAAACCGAGACCTTCACTTGCGGTGGCGAGCGTCAGAGTGCGTTGGTGACGCACGAAGAAGTGCAAAATTGGGCCAATGGGACCCAGGAGGCGATCATTTGTTCCATTTCCCACGCCTGGGAAACCCGGGAACATCCAGATCCATGTCGGCACCAATTGCAGCAGATCGTCAATCATACTGGACTGTACGGTGCTGCATTCGAAGCAGACATTTGGATCTTCTATGATTACAGCTCACTCTTCCAATATGAAAGAACCAACTCACATGAAGAGAAGAGCTTTCGAAAGGCGATGAACAACATGCACCTCATGTATGCTCACGAATGCACTTTGACATTCAGGATCGAAACCCTTACTCCAGAGCATGTTTGGAACACCATGCTGGCTGATGAAGAAGTTGTTGTCCGAGTGTATGATGCAGGCAGCAAGACTCTGAAAGAGAAGCCCTTGAAGCTCTTGGAAGCCAACAGAACTCCATACTTACAGCGAGGGTGGTGTATGGCAGAAATCGAATGGTCATCTCTGAGAGGAGTGAATGCACAACATCAACACATCGACAGGCCGAAGGATCCGAAGTCTGAGACGCAGAAATCCGATCATCTCAATGGGAGAGTTCCTATGATCCCTGAGAAGTTCAGGCAGCAAATGGAGCAAGCAAAGTTCACCCATCGCTCGGATGCTGAAGCAGTGATCTATTTGCAACAGAAGATTTTCAGGGAGAAGGTGATCGAATGTCAACACTTGGTGTTAGAAGGCCTTCCGGCCCAAGAGATCTTGGCACTAGCGCATGCGCTCCCACACTACGAAAATCTGAAGAGCTTGACGGTGAGGAGGTTTCAATGTGGCGAGGAAGAGGCAACGTCCCTAGGGAAGGCCCGAGACATGTCGGTGATGGTGGTGCTAGCTGATGCTAGTTGTGTGACCTTGCATGGAAAAAATGTTGCCGTGTCCTGAAAAAACTTGGCGCCCTGCAGGCTTTGGCATCAAGTCAAGCGGAGACGCTTGAAATCCGTGGCATCGGTGAAAGTGGCCGCTTCATGGTGAAGGCAGCAGATTGTTTGATCATTGATTCACTTGCTTGATACGATTGCTTGCTCACCCACATACAACAATAAAAGGCAAGTCGCTGAATTGCTGGGTGACCTCCTCTTGGAGTCATTTGAAGCATATCACGGGTAGCTAGCTGGAGTTGCTTCTCACGGTAGCAAGGGATGTGGGAGGCAGCGATTACCCCGGTTCCGCCCATTGAACACCCCTGGCTGATTGAGGCTTGATTTCCCACAAGACCACACCATCTACATCAGCTATCATTTTGGACATAAAGCTCGAAATGTAACATGATGTTACCTTGGAACATGGCTCGGCTCACTCCACCTCACACTTTCCAACGCTCTCCACTCTCAAGTCATCTAACTCGGTCCACTGCACTCGATCAAACTCACTCCACTGAATTCACTCCATCCAACTCACTCATTCTATCCAACTCTAGCAATCCAACGAACTCACTCTAACAAACTTCACCAATCTCACTCCGCCCAGCCCACTCCATCCAACTCACCACCTGACTAACTCCACTCAGAGCCACCTTCACTCCCTTGCCCATGTTCCCCTTACATCTCGCTTCGCCAAGTCTCTTTACTCATTTTACTTGTTGCAGTTGCTGACCCAGATCTTTGATGTCTTGTGTTTCTTTCAGGCTCTCGCGGAAACCTTGAAGACCAATAGCTCCGTGCGGGACATGAATTTGGCACATAACAAGATTGGTCCCGAGGGAGCTCAGGCCTGGCCTGTATCGGATGTGTTGGGCTCTTTGGCTTAGACTCAGCACACATCAAGGATCATCAAGGGGTATTACAAGTATGATGATGCTTTCTCTGGGTAGATGTAGCTTGCTTGACTTCAGTTTTGTTGTTGGTGATGTGTCCAGGCCTAGTCTGTTTGACATGCTTTCATTCGAAGCATTTCCAGATCAGCTTCAAGTGAGTGTCATGTCGATTCGTAGGTTGGTCTAGGTTGGTCAGAGGCGAGCCAAGTCTCTTTACTGATTTTACTTGTTGCAGTTGCTGACCCGGATCTTTGATGTCTCGTGTTTCTTTCAGGCTCTCGCGGGAGCCTTGAAGATCAATAGCTCCGTGCGGGACATGAATTTGGCACGGAATGACATCGATGACACAGGAGCTCAGGCCTGGCCTGTTTCGGATGTCTTGGGCTCTTTGGCATAGATGTAGCCCATATCAAGGGGTATCCCAAGTATGATGATGTTTTCTCTGGGTAGATGTAGCTTGCTTGATTTCAGTTTGGCTGTTGGTGATGTGTCCAGGCCTAGTCTGTTTGACTTGCTTTTACATTGAGGTTGCAAAACCAGCGGTATTTGAAATTCAAAAAGCAGCCACTTGCAGCCACTCGAGTGGCCGCAAGTGGCCGCAAGTGGCCGCAAGTGGCCGCTAGTGGCCGCAAGTGGCCGCAAGTGGCCGCAAGTGGCCGCAAGTGGCCGCAAGTGGCCGCAAGTGGCCGCAAGTGGCCGCAAGTGGCCGCAAGTGGCCGCAAGTGGCCGCAAGTGGCCGCAAGTGGCCGCAAGTGGCCGCAAGTGGCCGCAAGTGGCCGCTCCAAGCGAGTGGCCGCAAGTGGCCGCAAGTGGCCGCAAGTGGCTGCTTATGGCTGCTTGGACGGCAAATACCAGCCCGAATGGCCCCACCCTTGAAAATTTGAAAAAACATGCTTTTCTCGCGAGCTGCATTTTTTTCAAGTTTTCTGTGAAACGTGAGGTGAGAGTTGAAACGAAAGGAAATAACAAATAGGAGGGAAGAGGTGAAACGAAAGGATGGACGCAACGAAATGGACAAGGTGAAAGGAAAGGAAGAGCTAAACGATGCTAAACGAGCAAGACAGAAGAGTTGATACGAAGGCACAGACGCAACGAATAGAAAGGAAGAGTTGAAACGGAAGGAAAAACTGAACGATCAGGACGTAAGAGTTTATGCGAAAGAAAGGAAACGAACAGGACATAAGAATTAATACGAAAGAAAGGAAGTAACAAATGGAAGAGGAGACTTGAAATGAAAGAGAGGACGCAGCGAACGGAAAGGAAAAGTTGAGACGACACACGAAGAATTAAATTAGAAGGAAGGACGGAGCAAACGGCAGGGAAGAGTTGAAACGAAAGGGAAGAAGAAACGAACCGGATATAAAACTTGAAACGAGCGGACGGAAGTAACGCATAGTAGGGAAAAGGTGAAACGGAAGGAAAGACGCAATGAACGGAAACGAAGAGTTGAAACGAATGGGAAGAAGTACCGAACGGAATATAAGACATGGAACGAAAGGACAGAAGTAACGCATGGAAAGGAAGAGGCGAAACGAAAGGAAGGAGGCAAGGAACGGAAAGGAGACATTGAGTTGAAAAGAAAGGAAGGACACAATGAACGGAAAGAAACAATTTAAAGGGGCTGTTGTTTGTCGACCGGGTATACGCTTGTGCCTCCTACAGGGAAGAAAGGAAAGAAATATTTTTTCGAATTTTATCGCTTTTACCGTGGGTATTGGTAAATTTTTGATTCGTACCATTTTTTTCGTGGATGCTGGTTAATTTCTCGGTGTTTACCACTGTTTACCGCCTGTGTATAGCAAACCCTTGGCACTGCTTCACCAGATTTCCAGCACTTTTGGTTCGATCCGTATCATGTTTTTCAGCCGAAGGGGAGAGATGAATTTTATCATAGTTAGGTTGAATGCTTTTGTTATAATCACCCAAGTAGGAAATCTCTTGGACCATGGCCAGCAATGAACGACTTGAAACGAAGGGAAGCAGTAAGGAACGGGATGTCAGAGTTAAAACGAAAGGAATGAAGTAACGCATGAAAGGAGAGAGTTGAAACGAAAGGAAGACAGTAACGAATGAAAGGAAAGAGTTGAAACTAAAGGAGCGGCCGAACGGAAGGGAAGAGTTGAAACGAAAGGAAGGAAGTATATAAGGAATGAAAGGAAAGAGCTGCAACGAATCGACGAAAGAATGAAAGTAACGAACAGATTGTAGGAGGCGTAAGAGGTGAAACGAAGGGGGTTTATAAACGAGGTGGAACGTAAGGACGGACGTAACGAAATGAACGACTTGACAGCAAACGGAAGGAAGGAGTTGAAACGAAAGGAAGGAAGTAACTAACGTGGGGGAGTGTTGAAATTTAAAGAAGGAAGTAACAAACGAAATAGGCTAGTTACAATAAAACATGTAACCGAAAGGATTGTATAGGAATTGAGACGAGTGGAAGGACGTAACCGCATGAACGGCTTGAAACGAAAGGAAGAAGTACATGATCGGGATGGGAGTGTTGAAACGAAAGAAAGGAAGTATCAAATGGACGGGAAGAGTTGAAACGAAAGGAACGCTGTAGCAAATGGAAGGGAAGTGTTAAACAAAAATCAAGAAGTAACGCGCTGGGGATAAGAATTTCTAACATTATTTGATGCTACACTCTGATACGCTCTGAGACCTTCTGCATGTTTTACATAGAATGCATTGATGCTACTACCCAACAGCTTCTCCTTAGGCTTCTAACTGGTTGCTGCTACGCTCTAAGATCTACCCAACTTGCAAATACTCTACCATCATTGATGCAACGCCCTAAGATCTTCTCTTCAATCTCCAAGCTGCAACAGATCTTCAGTTTTCTACTATCATTGATGCTACGCTCAAAGATCTTCTCTTCAAGTTTCCAACATCAGCCATTCTACGCTCAAAGATCTTCTCAACTGTCCAACATTCAGATACGCTCTTCACTTTTCAGACATCATCGATGCTGCGCTCTAAGATTTCTTTTGTTTTTTCTCACATTCTACCCGCATTGATGCTATGTTTTTCGATTTTATTTCCATCTTTCTCCCATTGTACCATCATTGATGCTACGCTCTAAGAACTTCTCTTCAATTTTCAAACATGTTTGATGTTACGCTCTAAGATCTTCTCTTCAATTGTCCAACATACTTGAAGCGACGTTCCAAGATCTTTACTTCAAATTTGAAACATCAGTGATGCTGCGCGCCAAGATCTTCTCTTCAAATTTTCCAACATCATTGTCTTTTCCATGTTCTGACATCATCAATGCTGCGCTCTAAGGTCTTCTTTTCAAATGTTGAACATCACTGACCCTTAGCTCGACGATCTTCTTTTCAATTTTCTACAATAGCATCTCATTAGTTATGTTCTTGGGTCTTGGGTCTTCTCTTGACCTTTCTATTATCATTGACGCTACGTGCCAAGGTTTTCTCTTGTATTTTCTAACATGCCACGTTCTAAGATCTAATCAACTTTCAAATATTTCGTCATCATTGATGCTATACTCCAAACATTCTACCATGAGTGATTCTACGGTCTAAGATCTTCTCTTGAATTTTCTCACATTCTACCCTGATTCATGCTAGCTGC
The DNA here is from genome assembly GCA_947184155.2 of Cladocopium goreaui. Classification (NCBI taxonomy): domain Eukaryota; class Dinophyceae; order Suessiales; family Symbiodiniaceae; genus Cladocopium; species Cladocopium goreaui. Next base: position 5,438 of record CAMXCT020001184.1, on the reverse strand, counting down.
TACCCTTCAAATTTCTAGCAAAGTTGTTGCTACGCTCTGAGATCTTCTCTTTGATTTTCTTACATAGTACTGCGTTGACGCGGTAACATTTTTCTTTCATCTTTTTAGCATCATGGACCGTCTAAGGTGTTCTCTTCATCAACTTTCAAACATTATACCATCACTGACACTACGCTCTAAGATCTTTTCTTCAGCTTTCTAACATACTTGACGCTACGCTCTGAGATCTTCTCTTCAATTTTCTTCTATCATTGATGCTACGCTCTGGGATATCTTTTCCATTTCCAACATTCTACCGTCATTTTGCTACGCTCAATCCCTTCGACTTTCCAACATTGCAATCATTGGAGCTATTCTCCAAGATCTTCTTTTTAATTTTCTCCCGTTCTACCACCGTTGATGCTACGCCCCGAGATCTTCCCCACGCTATGGAAGACATGGGTGGCATATGGTTAGCCACATGGTTTCGTGAGACACGATAAAATCCTACCCATCTAACCTCCAAACTTGAAAAAAAAACGCATTTCCAGCAAAACCGATTTTTTTCAAGATGCCATGTATTTCTACCAGCACGCAGCCACTCGCAGCCACTCGCAGCCACTCGAGTGGCCGCAAGTGGCTTTAAGTGGCCGCTCCAAGCGAGTGGCCACAAGTGGCCGCAAGTGGCCGCAAGTGGCCGCTCCAAGCGAGTGGCCGCAAGTGGCCGCAAGTGGCCGCAAGTGGCCGCAAGTGGCCGTTCCAGACAGTTCCCAGCGAGTGGCCGCAAGTGGCCGCAATGGCCGCAAGTGGCCGCAAGTGGCCGCAAGTGGCCGCAAGTGGCCGCAAGTGGCCGCCCCAGACAGTTCCCATGGCCGCAAGTGGCCGCAATTAAGTGGCCGCTCCCAGCGAGTGGCCGCAAGTGGCCGCAAGTGGCCGCTCCAGCCAGTTCCAAGCGAGCGGCCGCAAGTGGCCGCAAGTGGCCGCAAGTGGCCGCTCCCAGCGAGTGGCCGCAAGTGGCCGCAAGTGGCCGCTCCCAGCGAGCGGCCGCAAGTGGCCGCAAGTGGCCGCTCCCAGCGAGTGGCCGCAAGTGGCCGCAAGTGGCCGCTTTCGACGATTTCAATTTCCACACTCAAAGCAACCTCCCTGCGCGTTTATTCGAAGTATTTCCAGATCAGCTTCAAGCGAGTGTCATGTCGATTCGTAGGTCTAGGTTGGTCAGAGGCGAGCCAAGTCTCTTTACTTAATTTACTTGTTGACTTGTTGCAGTTGCTGACCCGGATCTTTGATGTCTTGTGTTTCTTTCAGGCTCTTGCGGAAGCCTTGAAGACCAATAGCTCTGTGCGGGACATGAATTTGTTATTTAATGACATCGGTCCCGAGGGAGCTCAGGCCCGGCCTGTACTGGAAGTCTTGGTCTCTTTGGCATAGATGTAGCCCATATCAAGGGGTATCAAAAGTTTGATGATGTTTTCTCTGGGTAGATGTAGCTTGCTTGATTTCAGTTTTGTTGTTGGTGATGTGTCCAGGCATAGCCTCTTTGACATGCTTTCATTCGAAGCATTTCCAGATCAGCTTCAAGTGAGTGTCATGTCGATTCGTAGGTCTAGGTTGGTCAGAGGCGAACCAAGTCTCTTTACTGATTTTACTTGTTGCAGTTGCTGACCCGGATCTTTGATGTCTTGTGTTTCTTTCAGGCTCTCGCAGAAGCCTTGAATACCAATAGCTCCGTGCGGGACATGAATTTGGAACATAACAAGATTGGTTCCGAGGGAACTCAGGCCTGGCCTGTATCGGATGTGTTGGGCTCTTTGGCTTAGACTCAACACACATCAAGGGGTATCACAAGTATGATGATGCTTTCTCTGGGTAGATGTAGCTTGCTTGATTTCAGTTTTGTTGTTGGTGATGTGTCCAGGCCTAGTCTCTTTGACATGCTTTCATTCGAAGCATTTCCAGATCAGCTTCAAGTGAGTGTCATGTCGATTCGTAGGTTGGTCTAGGTTGGTCAGAGGCGAGCCAAGTCTCTTTACTCATTTTACTTGTTGCAGTTGCTGACCCGGATCTTTGATGTCTTGTGTTTCTTTCAGGCTCTCGCGGAAGCCTTGAAGACCAATAGCTCCGTGCGGGACATCAATTTGCGATTTAATGACATCGGTCCCGAGGGAGCTCAGGCCTGGCCTGTATCGGATGTGTTGGGCTCTTTGGCTTAGATGTAGCCCATATCAAGGGGTATCCCAAGTATGATGATAATTTCTCTGGGTAGATGTAGCTTGCTTGATTTCAGTTTTGTTGTTGGTGATGTGTCCAGGCCTAGCCTCTTTGACATGCTTTCATTCGAAGCATTTCCAGATCAGCTTCAAGTGAGTGTCATGTCGATTCGTAGGTTGGTCTAGGTTGGTCAGAGGCGAGCCAAGTCTCTTTACTCATTTTACTTGTTGCAGTTGCTGACCCGGATCTTTGATGTCTCGTGTTTCTTTCAGGCTCTCGCAGAAGCCTTGAATACCAATAGCTCCGTGCGGGACATGAATTTGGCATTTAACCGGATTTGTCCCGAGGGAGCTCAGGCCCGGCCTGTATCGGATGTCTGGGGCTCTTTGGCTTCGACGTAACCCACATCAAGGGGTATCACAAGTATTATGATGTTCTCTCTGGATAGATGTTGCTTGCTTGACTTCAGTGTGGTCGTTGGGATGTGTCCAGGCCTAGTCTCTTTGACATGCTTTTATTCGAAGCATTTCCAGATCAGCTTCAAGTGAATGTCATGTCGATTCGTAGGTTGGTCTAGGTTGGTCAGAGACGAGCCAAGTCTCTTTGCTGATTTTACTTGTTGCAGTTGCTGACCCGGATCTTTGATGTCTTGTGTTTCTTTCAGGCTCTCGAGGAAGCCTTGAAGATCAATAGCTCCGTGCGGGACATGAATTTGGAACATAACATGATTGGTTCTGAGGGAGCTCAGGCCTGGCCTGTTTCGGATGTCTTGGGCTCTTTGGCATAGATGTAGCCCATATCATGGGGTATCCCAAGTATGATGATGTTTTCTCTGGGTAGATGTAGCTTGCTTGATTTCAGTTTGGTTGCTGGTGATGTGTCCAGGCCTAGTCTCTTTGACATGCTTTCATTCGAAGCATTTCCAGATCAGCTTCAGGCTTCAAGTGAGTGTCATGTCGATTCGTAGGTTGGTCTAGGTTGGTCAGAGGCGAGCCAAGTCTCTTTACTCATTTTACTTGTTGCAGTTGCTGACCCGGATCTTTGATGTCTTGTGTTTCTTTCAGGCTCTCGCGGAAGCCTTGAAGATCAATAGCTCCGTGCGGGACATGAATTTGGAACATAACATGATTGGTTCTGAGGGAGCTCAGGCCTGGCCTGTTTCGGATGTCTTGGGCTCTTTGGCATAGATGTAGCCCATATCAAGGGGTATCCCAAGTATGATGATGTTTTCTCTGGGTAGATGTAGCTTGCTTGATTTCAGTTTGGTTGTTGGTGATGTGTCCAGACCTAGTCTCTTTGACATGCTTTCATTCGAAGCATTTCCAGTTCAGCTTCTTGTAACACGCTCATGATGTTATTTTTCTGTACTTTTCTAAGTAGTTTGAAACACGCTCTGGATGTGATGCTTTTGCCTGACTATGTCCCCGGTTTATGTAAATTCATTTACCACAATTCCATTGATCATTGGAACTCAATGCATTGATCAGCATTGGAGAGGATTTAAAGGAATTCATTGGATCAACTTTCCTTAGCAAACTCAAAGGAAACTTTGGATCCAAGATGCACCCAGAAATCGATACTTTGATCAAACAATGGTTGTACAGAATTTGGACACCTTCTTCTAGTCCTAACGAAGTGTATCAAAATTTAACTCACGTCCTGCAAAGCTTGTGATAGGAAAAAATACACACTTACAGATACAGCATTGATAAAACGAAGTAGTTTGTCGCAGGATTTGAGAGGGTCCAAAAAATGGACGAAAGCAGAAAACCCTGAGAAAACACAGGGAAAGTGAACTTGCAACGGTTGGAAAAACAGGTGGTGTTCTATCCGCCGCTTACCATGTAGTTTGCTTGATTTCTGTTTGGTTGTTGGTGATATGTCCAGGCATAACCTCTTTAGCATGCTTTCGCTTGAACCATTTTCAGATCGGCTTCAAGTGAGTGTCATGTCGATTCGAAGGCTGGTCCAGGTTGGTCAGAGGTGAGCCAAATTTTCTTACGTTTTGCAAATACTGACCATAAATGACCATTGACGACTTGATGACAAATATGACCGAAGTGGAGTTGAGCTGTATTAAAAACCCCGTAATACTCAGCTATGTATTCGGTGATCCTTGGTCCATAATTCGCCGCACCGCCGCACCTAATTCTGGCTTTAAACTGTTTTGAGGGTAGTCCATTTAGGTGGGGAACGACATCTGGAACGACATCTGAAACGACATCCAAATCATACATAGACATATATGGGAGTCTGTGAAAACCACGTTATTTAAGCGCTTACGCGCGACAGCCGGCCAGGGGCCCATGTTGAGGTGATATGGGTCTAGCTAGGAGCAAGATCTTAGGGCTATGTTGCCCCAGCTTGAGGCTATGTTGGTCCATCTTGGGGCTATGTTGGCCCACCTTGGCGCTATGTTGGCCCGTCTTGGTGCGTAGGTTGGCCGATCTTGAGGCCTATGTTGACCCATGTTGAGCCAAAAGACCCGAAAAATGGGACCAGCAAAAAAAACATTGTAAAATGCAAGATATTTTGATGGTCGGCGGCCTATCTTGGGGCTATGTTGGCCCATCTTGAGGCTATGTTGGCCTATCTTGAGGGCAATGTGGGCCCATCTTGGGGCTATGTTGGCCCATCTTGGAGCTATGTTGGCCTATCTTGAACGCAATGTGGGCCCATCTTGGGGCTATGTTGGCCCAGCTTGGGGGCTATGTTGCCCGATCTTGGGGCTACGTTGGTCCATCTTGGGGCTATCTTGGCCCATCTTGGGGGCTATGTTGCCCCATGTTGGGGCTATGTTGATCCATCTTGAGGCCTATGTTGGCCCATGTTGACCCATCCTGAGCCACAAGAGCCGAAAAAGTGCAAAAAACGGGAAGAGCAAAATACACTGTAAAACGCAGGATATTTTGATGACACGCGGTGGGGGGGGGTGGGTCGGCGGCAGGGGGCGCGGCCCCTCTCTACGGAGAGGAGAGAAACGCCTTCGGCTATGCCACGGCCAGGGGGCCCCTGGCCGGATTTATGAGGCTTACGCCTGACAGCCGGGCGCCGGCAAAAGCAGACCCGTCAGGCCGAGCCGGGTTTGAATTCGACCCCGGCGGCTTACATCTTGGGCGAGGTTGCGCCTACCTCGGCCTAGGTTGGCGCCATCTTGGTGGCGTTACCAAGTTGTTGTTGTTGTTGTTGTTGTTGTTGTTGTTGTTGTTGTTGTTGTTGTTGTTGTTGTTGTTGTTGTTGTTGTTGTTGTT